>JANAKD010000589.1:0-15988 GCA_027627215.1 Lecanicillium saksenae | reverse complement strand
GAGGCGGGGCAATTCATGATCGTCGTCAATTGGCTGGGCCACCTCATGCGCTTTGGTGTCGTCGGCGGCTCGTTCCGCAACAGCTGGATCATCGACACCCTCGGCTCCTGGCTGGTGCCCATCATCTGGATCTTTGTCCAGTACGACCAGGTCAGCACCGTACGCAGTTTTGGCAAGAAGAATGGCCATCCCAGCACGTACACCAACATTAAAAAGTAGTCACGAAGCAAACGAAGAACCTAAGGCGCGAGCAAAGGCCGCGCGCGTGTCTATATCTAAATAACAGTATTTTATATCATAATGCTTAATGTACATCCCAAGGTTTTGTACCTCTTTTTTAAACTCCGCTCCATTTTCCAAACTTGACGTAGCGTTTAAACATCTCACGCAAGATGGCTCGGCCACTCGCGTCCATGGCGTCGTTGAGAATCTTGCGTCCCTCCGGCGGCGTGATATCAAATATAGAGTTCATCGCTGGTTCCAAGGCCTCACGAATCGGTCGCGGGACATTTTCTGTGAGCTGGAGTTTGACGTATTGCATGAGAACAAGATGCATGTGACGTCCAGCCGAACGCTTGGCGGCATCCGTCGCCGAGTCCAGGGAGCTCTGATGCTGTGTGCGAGATACAGCACCTGCTGTAGGCTCGCAGATCAATGTGATGAGGCGCGCGTAGGCGTGGGCTTTTGTCTCTTGCGAAACTGACGATTCTCCAGTTCCTACTTCATTGATCACTAGCCGGTCCAGCAATGTCTGCAGGACGGTCAACAGCAGGTGATAATGGCCTTCGAGGCGAAGTCTGTGCTTCTTAATAATGACATCGGTGAGCTTACACAGCCAAATATACGGTAACTGCGTTTCGTCGGATTCTTGTACTGGAGAAAGATCGCAGACCGTACTCAGCGTGGCCTCAACATCCCACTGGCTGACTGCCTGTGGCTTCTTCTCCAAAAGAGAGTAAAGCGTGCGACACAGGTTGACATTACCCGGCATCGGAGCTTTGCTCAGGACAGTGACAATCTCGCTGTATGCTGCAGCAAGATCGTACCCGTCAAACCTGCCAGTATACTCTGGCGAGCCTATAATCTGACTGACGACTTCTTGAATGGCAAGCGTCTGGCCATCGGTAAAGCAGCCAGCGCGCATGGCGTCGACCAGATCCCTCAGATACGCCACCTTTTCTTCCACGCGCAGCGATTTGGTAATCGAAATAGCAAAGTCGCGGAGGAGCTGAGAACGAAGTCTTTGGGGTAGGGGCGACAGCATATCAAAGGTCTTTGGAACCGACAATTGGAAGGCCACAGGTAACTCATTTCGCAGCAAAATCTGAGCTTTCCAAGCAATAACACTACCGCTGGTCATTTTGGAGCTGCAATCGTCGGCAAACGTTTGCAGAGCTGCCGGCTTGCCTTTGTATAATTGGGCCAAAGGAGCCGCCGAAGGTGCTGCTTCTGCTGCCGCCAAAAGCTGCAGTCTCTCCTCTGAGCTAGGCTCATCAGGAAGAGCTTCGGCAGTAATCAACGGATTGACCGCCGACATGATGGCCTTGGCCAGCATGCCTTGGCTATCAACAACGAGCTTCGCAAGAGCGTCATTGTTCTGAGTGTTTGGCGATCTTGCCACGACCGAGATTAATGATTTGACCAAGGAGTAGTGAAGGCCCGACATTTTCTTGAATTTACTTGTTGTGGAAGCAGTGATATACTGCGAGCACTCGGCAAAGTATTTGGTGCTTCTTTCGTCCACCTGGTCCGCCATTTGACGAATTGTGGCAGCGGCCATGTGAGAAAATCTCTCGATCATCTCAAGAATCTCCTCATCATCGGCAGAATGCTTTCCGACGCATACAGATACGGCTTCGGCCATCTGAACGAGGCGATCAAAAGTCATATCGTCGTAGAATGTCGCCCGTGACATCATTTTGGTTGTCAGACTTAGTATTTGCTTCCACGAGCCCAAAGTTGTCTTGGTGGGCGACTTGATCATTTTGGCACTGTTGCTATTCAGCGTATTCATGACCTTCTCTCTCTGCCAGCGATTGAAGCTGTCGAGAGGAACTCGACTCAAGATCTGAAGAATGAGAATTGAATCACTGCCCGGCCAGCCCTTCTCTTTGCCTGATTGCTCCAGCGCCTCGATGACCTGGTCAACTAATGTGCGAGCGAGCTTTGCCTCATTCAAGTTCATATCATTTGAAAAGACTTTTTGCCACAGAGTCTCCTTGTCCTTGGTATCGAGTCCAGAAGCGCTTGTTGCGTTCTTCAGAGGCTCTGGAACGCCACCACTTGCCATTGAAAATAGCCTGTTGAATCTGCTACCACCGGCAAGGAAGACGTCAAGATAGCAAGACGCAGAAATCGTGTCTTGAATGGCGATTTGAGAATCAGCCCTATCCAGAACGGTGGATTTCTGCATAGAAGATTCAGACATGAGCTTTTTCGCAAGACGCTCGGAAAAGCTTTGAATTAGCTTAGCTGGCTCTTTTACAGCGTCAGAATTCGTAGCCAAAGAATCCCAAGCATCGTAGCAAAAGCGGAAGCATTCAAATGTTTCCGGGATTTCTAAGGCACCCTTTTTCAAAGTTTGTTTAATCTTTTCCTTCAGCGATTGCCAGATGGCCGTCTTCCCTTCAGGTTTGACCCAACGCATTGTCTTGGAGCTAATGCGCCACCTAGATGGTAAATCGGACAGTCCGGCGCAGGCAGTCCAGGTCATTTGAAACAGGCGGAGCCCGACAGCGTCGATATACGTCTCTCGTTTCAGGCCCTCTGAAATAGTGTCGTTGATGGTACAAAGTGAGTTGGGGCTGGATTGTGTTGACTGTGACTCCAGCCATCCAATTAACTCGGAAAGTTGTGCGGCACTGAGCTCCTTTTCAATCAAGTCCGATAAATATTCGTCTTTATATTTCCTTGGCCCGTCTGCAAACCATGGAGACTGTCCCACTTGATGATTTTCTTCAGCCTTTCTCAGCTCCGTGAACCATAGCTGCAAAAACGCTACGAGATCGCGTCGAATAACAAAACTTTGTCGAATAGCGCCCAGGACCTCTGCAATAGGCTGCTGGGATTCCTTTGAAGTGGAATTTGAAATTTTGTCGCAGATAGATGACAGCAGGTCACTACCATCTCCGGTGGTTTGGAAAACTGCCGGGTCGCATGTGACGATGCTGCCCATTAGTGTCCAATCTGTAGGCTCCTTCTCCAAAGCGTAGCTGCGAGCAATCGCGCGTAGATTCTTTACATCTACAGGAGTAGATTTCTCAATGGCTTGACGAATAATGAGCTCAATCAGAGAATTTCTGTCCGAATTGTCGTAGACTGCCTTCTCAACCTCCACGAATACGCGCTTCATCCATTCGACCGTGTTCTTCCGTCTTTCGCCTTCAACATTCGTATCTGAGGATTTTGCGGCCAAGTAGTATAGCGAGGGCCCTGTCAGATGGATTCTTGCCCTTGATACGTCCAGCGCGAGCGTGATAGCAGCAAAGTCTTGTCGGTTGATAAACGTCGTTCGGCATGGGAGGACTAGATTTCGCTGCAGAAATTCTTGCAAATCTGCGCTCCATCTTGACTTGAGTATAGCGGGGGCATTGCTGGGCTCTTTTTCAGATAGGTTTTCTAACGAACTTAACATCGATGCCGGTATCGTGAAGAGATGTGTAGAAACCTCGGAAATATCGTCGGTGCCTTGCATGTGCAAATTCCAAAGTGACGACGCGACCGCGACCCATTCTTCAGCGCCTTCCAAATCATGGGTTTCGGTCTCAAGGAGAAGCTGGCAGATGAAAAATGCGGGAGCCAGAAGTGTCGCAGTGTCGGTTGCTGACATGCAGAACAGAGATCGTATGTGCTCGGCACCAATGTTGTCTCGAGCCGTCGTGGTGGTCGCATCGTCGAGGCGGTTCAGAAGCGATCGCAGGGTGGCAAACAGCGGCTTCGCCGTGTCGAGGCATCCTTGTGGCAGTTTTGCCTCTTCGCTGCCAAATCGCGCTGGTGATGATCGTTTTCGCTTCTTGGCGGTGTGCTGGGCGCTGTCGCGACTGACTGAGGCGATGTCCTTGAGCGTTTGTTGCAGTACAGCCACGAATTTTCTGTCGGCCAGAGATTTCGCAAGCGAGAAGAGAGGGATTCGTGTGAAGACGCAGTCGAGCATGGTCCAGGTCAATGGGTGACGGCGCATGGCCTCGGCGGTGGCTACATTGCCATTCATCGACTTGAGCAGCCATCGGAGCGTGCTCTCCTCGGCAGCGTGGAAGGACTCGTCTGATGAAGAGACCAGCTTGGACCACAAAAGATCCAAGTTCCTACCATCTTCACCAGGGCCACTGACGTCCAGCCCTCGGACAATCTTGATAAGATTATCGGCGTCCTGTTGAAAGAGTATTAGATTGTTTTGTTTCTCCAGGGTGCGCGGTAAGCACGACTCACCATTGTCGTGATCCGCAGAGGTCAATCAATGCATGCCAAAGATTATATCCTCACAAGCACCGGATTCATACAATAAAGCGGACGGGATGCGCAATCGCTGCAATACAAAAGTTTGGAAAATGTTCTTGCAGATGTAAAAACTGCCCCACATGCGAAAGTCGGGCAGCCCAAAATTTCCAAAATTCTGCCACCACGTCCGTCCCAGAATGGAAATAGGCTCTCCACACCGCCTTCGGGTGTGGACGCCAGGCCTACCGGCTGCTTCTCGTCAGGTTTGGCGTCAGTCCCGTCATAGAACCAAGCTTTGAGAGCTCCCAAGTGACCCCTTTGTCAAGCTCAATTGCATCCATATATGTAGGCCGCAGCCACCCAATTGCCTACGCCTTCGATCTGTGCCTCGTCTAACACTTGCTGCGCCGACAGACATTCCTTCACAATGGCCGAATCCAACGCTGCCGCCCCAGCTCCCTCGAGCGCCATTTCCCGACCCGTGAGCGAGACTCTGCTCAACGAAAAGGTAGCGCACCCCGTACCGCGCGATTAGAAAGGCAAAACGCAAGTGAATTGGCAGAGATACTAACGTGGTTATGCGAAATTAGTGGGACCGCTGCCTGTCGAACCTCCTCGTCAAGTCTAGCATCGGCCTCGGATTCGGTGTCGTCTTCTCTGTCATCCTGTTCCGCCGCAGAGCTTGGCCTGCCTTCATCGGCGCTGGCTTCGGTGCCGGTCGCGCATACGAGGAGTGCAACTTTAACCTGAAGCAGGCTGCTCGCGACCTCAAGAAGAGCTCATAGACGAAACGGGCGAATGGCGCTGCATCAGAAAACAATACAGGCATGTACAAAATGGGGGTTTGTGAGGGATAGAGGAAGGACCGGCAGGCGAAACGCAATACTCGAAACACGGACTTTCACACTGAGCGACGACGTCCCGGGCGACTTGCAGATTCGGTAGTTTTCTTAATGTACAACAAGACTCTCGAACTTAAACGACTATTTCCAAATTTCTTCAAACGGTGACAGAGTGGCTATAAACGACAATCCTTTTTAACTCCTTGCTTTTTTCCCTTTGTTCCCATTTTCCCGTGCCAAGTGGCATTCAATCATATCATAACACTTTGCGAGCCAGTTTCATCATGGCGTGCGTCGTTTCCAGACGATGCGATTTTCGTATCCTCATGGTCGTCCTGGACCTGTTGCTGGGTGGTTTTTTCTCTGTTGGTAGATGGCACAAGCTTGAAACACCTCTGCTCTGATTGTGCTTTGGTGTCTTGGCCGCTAGCGGTCGCGTCGACAGAGGCAGACAGCGTCACGCGGCGCGTTAAAGTGGCGAGCTCTCTCTTGGCGTTTTCGGCCAGTGAGGCGCTGCGACGGCGGACAGACTCGATAAGTGGCGAGCAGGTCTTTCTATGACGCCTCCCACTTGTCGCTGTATGGGATGTAGGGCGGCTTCTCGTCGTACGCGTAGTCATGCTTCTGACCGTCGCGCTCATAGCGGGGCCTGAATCTGAGATTGATAAAGACAATGAGGCCGAGGAGTGAGACGAGGACCAAGACGCCTATGGCGAGAATCATAATCTCGAGCCTGCTCTGCTCCAGTGACCGATTGATTGCCGTCATGATGTGAAAATGGGGTAATGAAAGTTACAGAGTAAACAAAAGGTCCCGTCGCGTGTCTTTATCTGCACGGTGACAGGAGGCGGCCTAACTGCCCCTGGTTGGTTCAGAGAGAGCGGTCTCTGAAGTCGGTGAAGGAGACGGTGGCTGGTTGGTACCTAAGGATGCTGGCGTAGTACTAGTTAGGTAAGGGTCGAAGAGAGACACGCTTAGGAGGAGGAAGTTTCAAAATCTAGGTTCAAGAGAAGTTCATAGGAAGCGTTGCAAATAATTGCAATTGCCGTTTTCCTGGGGTTATTGTCCCTTTATGAATAGATTTATGGTGGGGAGGTGCACGGCATGCTCGCACGGCGTGAAGTGAAGCAAGAGCCTGCATTTACATGTGCCTGCCTGCCCGACTTGGAGAGCGTGCCTAGGCAGCGTGTACCTTGCTAGTACATTCTTACTGGTACGTATTTTTAGGTACAACTGTGCAAGTGCCTGGCCGAGCAGGGTTACAATCGTGGGCGAGACAGATTGGGCAGCCAGACGTACGACTACAGGACGAGGACACGACAGCTGGCGTATATAAGCAGCCAATAATGATACTACATCATGTCAAACCGGCAACTGAAAGCGCGATTCTGCACATGACGCGGGGGAAGAAGAAGCCCAGGCGCAAGCCCGCGAATGCAACGAGGCCCAATGTTGCACGGCATCGCTGCCATTCCGGCATTTTTCTGCTCACGAGCCAGCCATATTCTGTACCGGCTACCCCGCAAGGAAACACGAATCCAGACCCTGGGCTGAAAAGGATTTACAAGACTTGGCAGATGCAGGTCGCAAATGCATCTGCAAAACAAGTCATCACGCGACGAAAGCGAGGCGAGAAATGTATGTCGGACACCTCCATCCTGAGCCGATGAGAATATGCCGTGAGGAAAAACTCGTCGAAGAAGAAAAAAAACGTAAATTATTTTTCTGGTTAGAGACGCCCGTTTCGTCTAGCACGTAAATATGACCGACAGCAAGTGGACGATTTCACAGTCGGTTGATTAGTCGTGCGTTTGAAAAGTGTATGAAGAAGGAAAGAAAAACCAAAATCCCAAATGGGCAGCGCCAACCGCTGTACAAGTAAAGCACCTACAGCGGGCCGCCCGCTGGACCGTACATCACGTGTGAGCGACCCACACGCTGGGGTTTTGCTCGTCTGCATTTTCTGCTGCGACTTTTTGAGCCTGCTCTCACTTCTTCAATCACACAATACTTCTTCACTTCTTCTTCCTCATGCGCTGCGCCGTGCTCGCACCGTCGAATGTGGTCGCTGATGTATTTCAAACGCAAAATGGATCACGGCGAAATAGCTACGGCAGCCTCGTAGCTCTGGCGCCTGGCAGATTTTTCTCAAGCCTTGTCCTCGTTGCGCACACAACGGTAAGGATGCAAACTCGTGACATGCAGACAGCCGAGCTTGTCCCTCGCTTCTCTTCTCTATACCCACAGAATGCCTACACCTCGCGTTTTCAATGCGCAAGCGTGTCAACTTTACATATTCGTTCGAAAGTGGGAGAACAAACCCCTGGTCTAGACAACCAGTCCGCTCCACCCTGTTGCCATAGAAGATTAGTGTGGCACCAGGACTAAAATCGGACAAACATCTTTGTTTCTATCATATGCTGTAATCATATCATGTCGTATCTATCGTCGTAATTTGCACTGCTATGCCAGGCCCCTGAAATCCAAAATCAATGCTGTATCGGGTCTTGCACGCTCAACCGCCCTCGCTATATCTTGCCACCGAAAATGCGGTCTTCATCCATGAATGATAACAAAAACTTGGACACAAGTCTTCCCGTGTACAAGTAAGCAGTGTCTATGCTCGCAGGGTTCTCGCCTCTGTTGAGCAGCAGATCGTCCTCGGCTAGGAACTGCATGTCTTGCCCTATTTGCATCGCATTAGTCGCTGGTCGAGTCAGGTTTCCTAATGGTCAGTGTTACTTACAGTCCTCGCCTTGATACAAGTCTTGTAGCTGAGCCACCAGCTCAATCGCCGGTCGGTCCAGCTCGTTATGCGCCGCAAAGCTGCCATCAAACAGCGGGTTGAACGGCTTCGTGTTGGGGTCCCGCGAGTGCGTCTGGTAGATGTGGTGAAACTGGTACGCAAACTGCTTGAACGGCATGTTTTCCACCTCGCGACACATGTCGAGCGCAAACGACCGCTTAAACGACGGTGGGTCGTTGTTCTTCTTGTTGACGGCGTTTTGCGAAATGACAAAGTTGTCCGTCGTTGTTTCCACCGCCTCCATGTACAGGCAGAGCACCAGAAACGCGGCCAGGCTCGGCGCCCACTCCTTGCGGTACTTGGGCTTCAGCGCCTTGGTGAAGAGCTCAAAGAGCTGCTGCATCTCGCGCATGCAGATCTCGTCGACCAGCGACTTGATCTGCCGGGCCAGGACCCGCGGTGTCACCCACGGGCTGTTCTGCGGCACCAGGCCGGACGGCTGGAGGGCGCGCACGGTGTCCTTGGTGAGGCACAGATGTCGGGTCATGACATAGTGCATGGCATATATCGAGAGGGCCTTTTTTACCATCGGGCAGTCTGTCTTCTTCGCGTATGTCTGCGCAATGGTGAGAATCTTTGCTGGTAGCCTCGTTGACCTCATGGAATCGGTGACTTGCTCCGGGAACGCAGGCTCTTCTACTAGTTGGCGCACATAGGCCTTGACTTTCTTGCGCACTTCATCCCTTTGGCTGCCGCTGCCGGTCGTGAATTCCAATCCGATCGGCGCGGAGCCGTTCGAGTCTAAGTGAACACCGTTGTTGCCCGAGTTGAGGTGCCAATGCTGCAATACGTCGCATGACTTGGCCGTGAAGAATTTGGCCTCGACATCCAGCGTCGTAGCAAAGCGTGCACCAGAGAACAGCTTGACCGAGCATGGCTGCGACGTACCCCCAATCACGAACCCATCCACATTGTCGCGCAGAAACTTGGTCATTTCGTCCTTCTTAAGGTGTGCGCTGATGAAGTCTGGGAACAAAATCGTCAAGAAATCTTGAAACTGCCAGCACACAACCTGCGGCACCTGAACCATGAGCTTCTTGCAGTGCTTGCACGGTCTCTCCGTATCGCACTTGACCTTGCGGCTACGGCAGCAGAAGCAAGCGCCGCGACGGCGCACCTGGAGGGCGTCTTCCTTGGTAGCGTTGGCGAGGGCCCCTTGCGGCCACGCTGCGTGGTCCTCATCGCCTCGAAGCATTCGTACGGGTTGGGACGTCCAGCGCTGGCGTTGATGGAGTTTGGCGTGACAATGTGAAACTTGCCGGTCTGTTCCGCCTTGGCCTTTTCCACTCGACCAGTGTTCACTTTTCGGATTGCGATTGGTGACGTCTTTCCGCTTCCTTCAGATTTGACCGATGCCGTCGATCGTGGGCTGGAAGAGCCGATGCTATGTTGGCTTGGCGACGACATGCACTTGGCCATGCTCATCGTCGGCCCTTCGCCAGGTGAGGCCGCACCCACCCCATGGTTATTCCAATGCGTAAACGTGCCTTCGAGTTGAAATGGTTGGAAATTATCCAGCTCCAGGTTTGGCGCCGCTGCAAGTTGCTGCTCTTGAGATTGTGTTTGCTGCATCTGCTGTTGCTGCTGCTGCTGTTGCTGCTGCTGCTGTTGCTGCTGGCTCAGGACATCCATCTGAAAGTCAGACGAGCCGACTGGCAGGACCAGCGACTCCGGCCGCCACTCAGACATGGTATCGGGCGCGAATAGATATTCTTGCGGCGTCATGAATATACCATCAGCCATAAAGTTTCCCGCCGTCGTCATGGAAAACTCTTCGGCTCCCAACGTGCCGCTAATGGGGAGCGTCGTGGCGGGCGGGAGAAACACTTGCTCGCCGTCCCCGAGCGGCGGCGGTACGGGCGACATGGAGTGCTGTGATGGCGTCGTTGTCGTGTGGTGGCCTATGAGGGCGAAGCCATTCAGACTGCCGCTCGCTGGGCTAGGCAGAAATCCGACAGAACCTGGTGCAGAGCCGCTACTGGAGTAGTCAATATATTGCCATGATTCGTCCGTGTCGCCGTTGGAGTCGAAGTCGTAGGGGGATGGGTGCGAGGAGCTGTTGTGTGAAGAGACAGACGCCATTGTTGTAATATTTCCCCAGTTGATCACGACGATGTGAACAAAGTAATGCAGCAGGCCAAATTCAGCAGCGTGTCGCAACTCTATTTCTTCACGCAAGACCCCCTTGAAAGCGGAAATTTTATCAGCCAACAAAGGACCAAACGTCGTAGGTTTTGTACTCCGTCGGTACAGCGTGCCTCTGCGGGCCCTTTCTCTGGTGTCGCAGCTTCGAGGTATTAATGATGGCCACAACGGGTCTGGGCAGCTACAAGTAGTTGGCCAGCGTCGAAACTCTGGATTCTTCTGTGTGTGATGAAAAGACGAAAAAAGGATTGAAAGCGACGCTCTACACGCGACAATTGTGTTCGAACCCGCGCAAATCGCCTTCGGTCAGAGAAAATGACCATGCGAGTGACAGTGGACGCTAACCAGAAAGAAACACCGAATGGCATGGCTGCCCACTAACAAGCCGTTGCACGCCCACATGCGTCTGCACCAATGGCCTCCTACAGCCAAAGAGATACCGAGCGCTCCAGCAGCTGAGACGGGCCGCCCCAGCGGCGTAAATTTGGCGGCTGCTAATTCGCGGGGATTGAGCTTGGTGGCAGCACCGACTAGACGGTTGCCTGTCCGTTATAAACTCTATGTACATTGTTGGCTGACCGTCTCATGCGCAGCCGCCAAGTTGCCGGGGTATTGTATAGCCTTTATTAACATATGGATATATATATCTGGGCAATAGCTGTCTCAACATGAGGGTAAAAAAAAAANGACAAAAAAAAGGGACAAACACCGCTCAACTCTAGCCTGATAAAACGCCATAAATATCTCGCGTGAAAATATGTAGGCCCAATTGCCAGATTGCCTCCCTCTGATTTCCAAAACACGTACAACGTTGCCATCTTCGTGCCAGGTATTTCTGTGATAGTTTGCTCTGTGTTGCATTCATTGTAGTCATCATCGCCGTTTAAATAAACTATGGTCGTAAAAAAGTAGGTCCTCAGTAGCCAGTGGTGCGACGGGTAAAGATATGGAAGAGAAAAAAGTGCAGGGGAAAACTCAGAAAAAAAAANTCTGTTCATAATGCCATCTCGGTGTTGCGGTCGTATGGCGCGCGTTGTGGCGGGAATGGCCACATTCCCAACTCGCGCATGCATACGGGCAAGAAAGACAGAAAGTGGCAAGAAACTCGCTGTGCCATGATTAAATAATATGATAAATCATGCAGGCAGCCTATGAAGCTGCAGTCTCTTTCATCTGCGCCGGCTCCCCTCACCTCCAAAACACCGGCGCTGGTATAAACGTATGTCCTGGGTAGGAGTATGTGTGCCTCTGCGTTTCGAGGCAGAATTACGGATAAAACGTGATTATTTCGGCCTCGACGGGTTTCTCCGTGGCCGTTATCCACTCCAGCGCACTTAGGATCGGAATCTCGATGAAGTGCGGTCCTGGATCTGCTTCTCGGTAGAGATGTATAGGCGGTCCAGATAGTCCATCGCGGAGGCATCTCGCAGTATCTTGGCAACTTGAATACCTGCCGAGATGAGCTGCAGGATGTTCCTGTCATCCTTGAGCGGTCGGCTCTGGTGCTTGGAGGCATGTCTCATTTCCAGGGAATTCTCCAGAATGGTCACAAACTGCTTGATCTGGCCATTGTACAAAACACGAGCGGGGATCCGTCGCTTGGTTGCGAGTCTCTTGAGCAGATATACCCATTCTGTCCACTCTCGATCTTGAGGTCGTTCTACCGGTCGCATATTCTGCGATAGGGGAATGGGGAACTGATATTTGGCTACAAAATCGTAGGCACACTGGGATAGGCGGTCATTGACCTGTCCCAGCACCATGTCCTGCTCCTGCACATGCAAGTTTGTCGGGAGATGTGGCAACTCGCGCTCTTGCATGGCAATGACCTCGGGAGGAGGACGTTGGAGAAACTGGTGAGGACCGTCGAACTCGTCGCGGTTTGAGGGACGCCTCTGTGGTCTGGTCCTAGGGTTCGCGTTCGCGTTCGCATTGGGCTTGGCTCGTCGTCCGGTATAGGCAGAATCGGCTCCATTTTCCAGGGAATATTCCGAGAGGTTCGGTGATGCCAGTATATCGTCCACGGATTCCGTCGGGGAGTGTCTCTCTTGCGCTTCCCATGAAGCCTTTGAGCTCTGGTAGGATCCATATGCCGGCAATTGGTTTGTGTTCAGCGCGCTCTGCGGCGGGGGCATGAAGCCAGGTAAACCCATAGACGGCGTTTCCGTACGAGGAGCGTAGGTGTTGCTGGGGCCAAAATTGTTCATACTTGATAGTCCGAAGAGAAAGTGTTACCATCGATGGTGCGCGAGGTTCTGCATGTCTGGGCGACAAGAGAAAAAATAGTGGTAGCAATCTTACCTTGATGCAGAATACATTTCATCGCGGGGCCAGTCGTGAGCATTCGAGTTGGGCATATGGCTTTAACGGTAGGTGTCAGTCAGAGGAGGGAAAAAAAAAAAAGACCCTCGAATGTGGGTTATGATCGTGGCTTTTCGAGGAGTTCCTACCTCCGTCTTGGGTTCCACGGCCCAGATTCGGGACCCGGCCCAGAATACATCATAGTCGGCCGCGCCATCTGCCCAGGATCCATGCTGCAGAGCCCTATCCGACGATAGCGGCCACAGGAGCTGCGCGGGAAAAAGCAAAAACGACGAGAAAAAAAGAAAGTTGTATCGCGGCAGGGAGAACCGGGGTCCAGGCGGCCAAGTCGAGAAAAGAAAAAGTGAGATTCACAGAGTCCAGAAAGGTTCGAAGATCATGCAACGGTCAAAGTCCGCGGGGAGTGCCCGCCACGTCGGGCATTGACCACAAGAATAGGATAGTAGGGGAGGTTGGCTTTGCACCGAGCTTTGAAGAGCAGAGACAGCTCTTGGAATGCCGGAATGCCTTGCCAGACGACGTCGACAAGTTATAATTTGAAAGTGCGGATGGCGGTGTGGTCCTGCTGGGCCAGGTGACCGACAACAGCCAGCTTTAGGCCGACTTATACAAGTCGACGAGCGGTAACCACGGCACTATCTTTTTAGTGCTTGTCGGCTAGTGGCCCAATGGGCCAGCAAAGGAACTCAAGGCGCTGGTTGATGGAACAATGCGCAGAAGAAAAATGGAAGCAGCCGCAGGGTTGCGTCCGAGAGCCAGCAGCGAGTGTTTGGAGGTATGTCCTTTCCCCCCTTTGTGATGCGAGTTATATTAAAGCTGCAGACTTGTCCTGACCAGTTTTCTTTGCCGTCATTGTTTTACATGTCTGGCGAGGCAAGGATGGTGGATCAGAGCGGGCGATGTAACTCGTTTAAAACTATTACTATTTGGCAGTCGACAAGCCGGACGTGGTACGACTCAGTGCTAGCATTTCTGGCCAAATCACAGATGTGACAGCCAGGCCAGCCCTGTTCCCTGTGCCCCCAGAAGACAGCCAGAGGCGTTGTTGTGTGAGCGAGGGGCCATGCGGAGATTTGAAGGTGGGACACAGCGCAGGGGATGCAGCAGCACGTCGAGGCAATCTCAAGCGCTGTAAGACAATGGACCATTCCCTTGGATCAGACCAAAGTCGCAGGTGGGACTTTGCCACAGCAAAGTCTCAACGATCCACTGTTCATGGGCGTCGTCGTGGGGGCTATTTAGCTGGTCTCATTCAACTGGCCGTTGATACGAGCCCTGCCAAAATTGCGAGGCTAGCTTTGCTGGCAAGGTCTAGCACACGGTCTCATCTGAGTGTGGCACGCGGGGCAAAGGTCCCAGACAGAGCAGCCCGTTCGCTGGGGAGGCGCTCGGCGAGGACGGTTGAAAAACGAGGCCGTTGGTGGGAAAAGCAGCAGGCATGACCACGATGTTTTNCCNTGGTTTCGGTGGCGTGGAGGCCTGGAGCGCGTGGGGAGGGCTGCGAGCGTAGCGTGAAAGGCGGTGTACCACACATATGAAGATGTGCCGAGAAGGAGGGGCAGGTCTGCTTGAATGCTTGGGCAGCAAGGGCCTCGCAGTCCCACCAAGGGTGCAAAGATGGCGAGCTAGCGAGCCAAGCATAGCAGCCAAAGCGGATTAAAATGCGTAATTACGTAGTAGAGATGGCGGTTTGGAAGCTGTGTTGTCATAACCACCGCCGATCTGGGTTTGGCTCCGTTGGCGACCTGTATCCAGTGCATAATCTGGCGCCGCACAGCGTACGATGCCAACGCGCGCGCGCGGGGGGGAGACTGGTTCGGATTGGGAGGATCTGGCCCTCTCTGCTATCCAGGAGCCAATCTGTCCTAGCCTGGCCTGGAGCAATTTCGGGTTTTGCAACGGTGCGAGGCCTGCACCGTGACGTCTGAGGATGAGGCCGAGGACATGGCTGGGGGCGTTGGAGGCTAGGAGAAGCGAACGCAACGTAATGAGACGCCTGTTCTGCTGCGAGCGACGGGTCTCAGATTCGGGCCTGGGGGCTGAGGAGCGCAAAGCCGAGCATCATGGCAACAGTTTTGGGCCAGTTCGTAATCGTACTACTTATCAGCTAGCAGCTATATAGCGCATCGCGAGATGTGGGAGTTAGCTAATGAAATTCATTGTAGGGTAGCACTCACGCTCTCACGCTCTCACGCTCACACGCTTCTCTTTGGTACTTGAGACGAGAGACAAGCTCTTCTCCACAGAGCTGATGACGGGTGAAATGGTGCATGTATCTGTGTCAGGTCGGAATCATGCTTTATGCCCGCATAATCGGAGGGTTTCCCTTGCCATCTGCTGAAGCAGTGTGGTGAAGCGTACGGCAAGGGCCTGCAGTATTTAGTGGCCTGTTCAAACAGGAGCTGCCCCAGATACACTGCGTCCCGATCGGCCGGTTGGCGGAACACAGGGCACTTGACTTGGGTTGGGCCGACGTCACTCGTCAGGCAGGGTTTGATGGGTGAGCGGGCAGCCAGGTTGAGGTTGGCAGTGGGTATCACGTAACTGGCACAAACAGACTTTGGCCTTGCCAGCTGCGAGATGCCCGTTTGCTGGTTTGCCTCCATATTATAAACTACCGACCTGCCTACCCGGCAGCGCTTCACCTGGTAAAAGACAAACGACCAGCATTTCTCCTTCATCGTTTCTACCATCTCGTCTTCTCGTACTGTCACATGCAAGGACGGAGTCTGCCAATTTCTACCCCATAATACAGGACGACATACTCTGTAGCCATCATCGCATCTCTCCATTGTACTGCTCCTTCGCACCCTCTGCTCCTGAGGCACATTGCCCTCATGGTGCGGCCACCACAAGACGCCTCGGCACATTGGCAGGAGTGCCGCCTGCTGTGACCACAGACAACACAGAGCCCGTGCTATTCGCTGCCGGAACATCCGCTCAGCGCACCGCCATCAGCCAGTCAGCCAGCCTCTCGTCCTCACACCGGATAGACAGCAAAATGATATCCGCAACATGACACTCAGGATGCGGGATTGGGTCCTGACCTCGGACAGCCATCACAAGCTCGTCTTGGATACGATGACAAACGTGTCAAAACTCTCCATACTACGACGACGAGAGCTTGTGATGGGATGGATGGATGGAAGGAAGGCCCGTTAGTCGGCCACGCCAAGAGCCTCTCTGGCTGACTGGTTGAGTGGATGGGCGGCCACATCGCACACACCACCACACCCACACGTCTCACCGAAAAAGCGCACGAGCTCCCAACAACGCATCTCAAATGTGACAGCCGTGGAAAAGAGACAATAATCGCCCAGCTTCTGCGCAATCTATCTCGCGCGTTGTGAAAACCTTCCGGGCACGCGCCCAACTTCCATCACAGCGCACGCAGCGTGACAGCTGCCATACCGGGCCGCGCACCCCCTTGGACAGC
>JANAKD010000588.1:0-15998 GCA_027627215.1 Lecanicillium saksenae | reverse complement strand
ATCATGGCTGAGCGTTCCCAGACATTATCACTGTCGGCGGGCGGGAGCGGCGGCGTCGGTCGATTTTTTCCCTTGCCCTTGCCGCCCGCGGGTGTCTTCCAGCCCTTGGGAACAGCACCACTCGTGAGGATGTTGAAGAAGGCTTCGTAGGGTTCGTTGAATAGTTGCTCCTCGTAGCTCCACGCGCGAACCTCACCATTCTTAGTGATCATGGCCTGTTTTTCCTCCTCGGTTCTTCCAAATGGATGGAGTCGTAGGTAGTGGTATAATGTTTGAGGTTTCTCGCCCGATTCGTTAACGTAGTATAGTTTAACGGTGATGTCGAATTCACCCCATCCCGTTTCGGTGACCATGAAGGGCTTGCCGGCTTCACCTTCAATCACTATTGAAGGACAATTAGCATTCGCGTCTTTGATGAAAGTCATGCGACTACTCATCACAAGAAGGGCGCGACCTACTGCGAACATGGTTGGGAATCGACTCGTGTAGCTTGAACTGCACACGTCGCAGCCAGTAGGTAATATCTGTATCTTCGAGGCCCTTGACGAACACAGACCAAGAATGCGTGTGGTTATCTGGTGCGCCGACTGGTCGCGGGTTCGTCTCGCTGAAGGGAACAGCTGTGGTGCCGACGATGAATGGACGGCGAACTTGTGTCAGCTTTACGCGCTTGCCGAGTTGGTTGTTAGGCGCCATGGTGCGCGAGCAGCCGTGATCGAGGGTTTTCGTGTAGATACAGTCGTGTGTCTAACCCCAAAGAGATGCCGTCACGTCGATTTGCGACAATTGCTGTGATCGCGCCACGGGTTGGATGATCGAAGAAAGAATGAGGGATGGGTCTTCAGAACGAAAGTTAGCGCTGCAGGCCGCTAGACATGGGTTGGCCTAAGGAACAAAAATGTGCTGTGCGCCCCACCACAGCTAGGTGCTGCGATCGCTGGCGCGAAATGACTTCATCATTGCATGTCCTGATCTGATTTCTTCTGCTTGCCATTAAATCCACATCTCGCTCCTGGGCATGTCCGTCATCTCACCCAACACATAATTCTTTATCCGTTTATTCCTCACCGCCTTCTATACCCCGGGTGCTACAGGATAGCTCAATTGGCCAGGGGGCAGCCAGCTTCAAGCGCGCATCAGAAAATGGCTTCAGCAGCAAAGAGACTCGTCGTATGTGGAGGCAACGGCTTCTTGGGATCTAGGATATGCAAGTATGCTGTCGGTAGGGGGTGGGATGTAACATCTATCAGGTATGGACCTACAGTCGCACAGTTCTGTGAAATCTCACTCACATTCTCGTTTAAGCCGCTCTGGACAGCCAAAATGGGACAGCGTCACTTCATCAGCAGCTACGCCAAGTTGGGCACACGAAGTGACATGGGAGAGGGGGGATATTCTTAAGCCCGCAACTTATGCTCCGTTTCTCCAAGGTGCCGATTATGTTGTGCACAGCATGGGCATCTTGCTCGAAGCAGATTACAAGGGTCTTGTATCTGGTCGTGAGTCCCCTATTGCTGGCATCCAAAAAGTCTTTGCGACAACCAAGGACCGCGGAATCAATCCCTTGGATATCAAGCCCGGTGAGGATATCAAGCCTTCAGATCCCAATGATCAGTTCTCCTACGAGATTATGAACCGAGACAGCGCAGTCGCCCTGGCACGTCACGCATCCGACGCCAAAACCAAGGCGTTTTGCTACATATCTGCTGCCGGGGGATCTCCTATGCTGCCCCAGCGCTACATCACCACCAAGAGACAGGCCGAAAACACTATTTCCAACATGTTCCCCGAGATGAGAGGCATCTTCTTTCGGCCTCCTTTCATGTTTGACGAGTCCAGAAAGGTCACCATGGGTCTGGCCGCCATGGCCGGTGCTGGTGCGCTTTTTAACAAGTTCACTGGCGGTTATCTGAACACATTCATGGGTGCTGCCGGTGCCAAGCCTGTCAAGGTGGAAATGGTTGCAGAAGCAGTCGTGGAAGCGCTTGCTGATGAGGAGATTCACGGACCCATTGAGACACCACAGATGGAAGACCTGGCTCACAAAGCTTGGAGAAAAACAATGTTGTAATATTACCTGACCAAAAAATCTATTCCCTAGGAACCCAGATGCAAACGCTAAAACTAGACTGTACAATAAAACCGAATCGTGATTCTTTCATCTGATATCATAACTGGCTCCTTAAATCATGGTGCCGCGTTCAAAGCTGTCGCGGATATCGGACGTGTATTTGTCGTAGAATCGTGCCAGCTTTTGGTTGAACTGTTTGTTCTTCTCGTTGATATAAGTGATGTCGCCATCGTCGCCATTCTTCGCCTGGCGCTCCTTTCGCTTCTTCAAGCTCTGAGCCTCGGCTCTGTTGATGTCGGCGACAAGTCGATCGATGGCTGCCTTGTCGGGTTTGTTTTGTGTAAACGACGTCGAGTCGGCCGTCGCGTAGAATGTGCCGTCCTTGTCTACAGCGATCATCTCGCCGTCTTCCGTCTCGACAATCTCGAGGCTGCCGGCCGCGGCGGCCTTCTCGATCGCGGCGAGCTTCTGCTTTGTGTAGGCATCGAGGTCGACATCGAGGTTCTTGAGCTGGCGCTTGTAGACCTTGTTGCTCTCGGCCTGGTAGTCTTGGAAGGCGTTGTTGTCGCGGTGCGCGGCCTTCTTCTTCAGTCGCTTGTCCCACTTCTCGCTCTCGTCAATGGTCCAGTCCCAGGCCCGCTTGCGCTCGAAATCCTCGCCCGCATCTTCTGTCTCAGCTTTGAGAAGCTTATGAGCGGCAATATCGTGCCGGCGACGGAGGGCTGTGAGTTGCGCAGGATCTTCTGCCAAGCGCTGCGACTCGCGAGTGACTTCCTTCATATTGGTTTCGGAGGAGTTTTTGGCACGGGCTTGGAGCGCCTTGAAGCGCGCCATGCGATCCTGGGCTTTGGAGGCGCCATCAGCGGCAGGAACCTTCTCCTCCGCCGTTTTCGAGCTTTCCGGGGCTGGTGAGGGCGCCTTTTCGCTGTTTTGCTCGGTGGTTGTGTCAGGCGCGGCGGCTTCCTCTGCCGCTTCAGCTCTGGTTCTTCTCTTCTTGGCGGGCGGCGACATAGCGATGGTGATTTGGAACGGATTTCAGGATTAAAGCAGTTCGGAGTCGAAACAAGGCTCTCCTTAAGCAATATAAAATTTCTCGCGGCTTGTTGCTGAGGAGCAGTTGTGTCGTCGCAGATGTCTGTATGCTGGGTCTGTAGGTCGCCTGCCCAGGCTGACATTCTGGCGCCACCAAACTTTCAATGGCCATCGGAGAAACAGTGGCTGCGTTTCCGAAAACTGCGCTGGGTAATTCCACAGCGCTGATTAGCGCTCTGCCCACTGCCCAGCCCCCGAGCGATGCGCTAGGATTTCAAAAGACGGGGGTGGACCTTCGCTGGAGTCCGCTGGAGTCCCGCTGGAGAATGATTGCCCCCTGCCTGACAACCCGTCCCGCTTTCTCCAGGCTGTTCGGACGAACTCTGTTTGCCAGGCACACTCGATATACCCTGATACGGCCGGTAGACACCCTGCAGAGGCCAGTCAAGTCATCCTTGGGTGCTATCATTGAAGAAGAGAGTGTGTTGACCGGCCCATATCCGCGGCGCATCCTGCCACGATGAGCCAAATCGTTCAGCGAGCGTGGCGACCCACGAGCACGAGACCTCATCGTGTCGCGATACAACGGCGCTTCAAAACGTTTGAGCGCAGGGTAGACAAGAATAACGACGTCTACTACACAATAGCTAAGCGCCGGCCAGTCCAAGATCCTGATGCGACCCCCGAGAGCCAGCAATTCTTTGAAATGCCCAACCTCCTGCTGGATCTAGACGCTGAAGGGACGAGAAATGTGCGCACATATGAAGACAAGGACGAGGAGTTGCAGAAGGCCAAATGGCGAGTCAACCCCAAACGGGAAGAAGTCAAAGTCAAACTCAACGATCTTGAGGGGCAATTGATTGAGCTTCGCAAGCGCGCGAAGGATATCACTGCGAGTCCGGCCAACATCTGGAGGCTTACCTCCCATGATCTCCTGTCTGCCGCTCTTCATGGACAGCCGGAGAATGAGAGCACCCTTTCTGCAGAGATACCCTGTCTAGATACTCTTGAAGGCTCACATCTCGTTAATGCCTTGCGACATGAAAATGGCATCCCCAGTCATGTGAGCGCCTCAGATGTTCTCCTTTTGGAGTGGATGCTTCTGCGTCGTCACAATACCGGCAGCGCAAAGTCAGCAAAGAATGAAGCACCTCTCAACGCTATGGAGATGGTGGAAGCCCTTCAATCACAGAGTTCGATCACAGGCATTAGACGGCTTCTGCTGCATAATCTAAGGTCTTGGGCAGCTTTGAAAGCCAGCTTTGGGCTCCCCAACAGAGGCGACCCTGCCATCGATGTTGCAGGCGCCCTTCGAAGACGATGTATTGAACTACTAGGGTCTGAAAAGGCGCACGGTAAGCAGTTTTTGAGCTGCCTCGCGCTTGTTGGGAACCTGGTGGATAGGGTCGCCAAGGCAGAGCTGAAACCTGATCACCGCTTAGAGGGCCTCGCACTCCGAACTGTTGCCCATAGCGGCTCATTGGTTGCCCTATCTGAATGGACTCATCGCATTTGTTCGAGAGAATCGTGGGAGAGCGGTCCTGAGATTGCCGAGGATGCTGCAGCATGCATGCAAGCTTACACCCAGGCGCTCGCGACGCAGCCAGAGACAGCAGCCAATCGTCAACTGCTCCTTCAGATTGTAACTGGCTTGGATGAGCATGAGAAGCTTGCACCTGAATCTCTCCGCTCTATTGCTTTAACCAGTACACAAGGAGATGGCTCCTCCGATATTGCGAGTCCGGCATGCGATGCGTATGCAATGCTTCTTGGTGAATTAGGGGCCGTTCGAACCCTCCTGAAAGAATCAGAAAGCGCGAATAAAGTGCTGAAAGAATCTTGTACCAAGGTTTTGAAGAGTACGCCAAAATACATTGAGACTTTGAAGACACAGGGTGTCACATCGTTGGCGATTGAAGAGTGTGTGAGCAAAGATTATCACGATATTGCAGACTAACTAGGTCGAAGAAGGCGATTTCGTTGTATATTATCAAGCTAGGATACCTTTTTCTGAAAATAATTGGGGTTCAATGTATATAAAATATTGCACAATGACAGGATGTTTACCTCTAACATGTCCGGCCTCATACGGAAAAGTAATGTTCATCACAGTGTGTGAGCAAACTAACAGCGTCTTCTAACTGCCACTTTTTATCCAGACTGGATCGACAAGTATTGGATCAAAACACAACGCCAGCCTCTTCTGTCTACAAGTCGAGTTTACTGGTTGCTCGGGCGGCTAGATTCGCGGCCCAACGTGGCCGCCTTTCTGGCTGCCTTGTGTGACCGGCCCAGCGTGAATTAAGCGCCCAGATGCTTTCTTGAACCAACTCATTATCAGCAGCTACTGCTACCTGCAAAGAGAAACCTTGACATAATTTATCACAAACTTGTTTGCCCTCTCTTTTTATCAGCCAATGTATCCTAATTCGAAGCGCAAGGGTGTGGATGAAGTGGCGACTAACGCCGTTGAGCCATCAAGGCCAGCCGCGAAAAAGCAACGTGGTGGCAGAACGGGCGATGATGATGTGGTAGCAGGACCCTCAACTGCTCGGGTTCATGATGACATTTTGGGAATCGACGAAATGAGCACATCAGAGCAACATGGACGACGAAGCACGGCCGTCGCCAAGGAAGTGAAGAGGGAGCAAACGGAATCTATCAAAGAAGAAGACTCTGTTGCAAGTCACACTGTCAGACTTGCGAAGAAGGAAGAGCTGTGTGAAATCAAAGACGAGGAAACGGAAAGCTCTAGTAGTTTGAATACGGCCTTGACAACATCTGGGCAGCGGCAGCAACGCAGCGCCGCACCGTCGCCCTTCTCCTCTGCGCACAGCACCACTACCTCACGACGCTTCATTATCCCAGAAGAGGTACCATCCATTGTCATGGGGGTTTTAACACCCAGTGCACAAAATCCAGGCCGCTGCCCTTGCGGCTGGTATCAATTCTACGCAGTCTGCACGCGCCTCTACCAGACCGAGGCGTTCAAGTGCGGCGCCCGGAGATCGCGAAGCGGCGTGACTGTCTTTTGCGGCTCACCTGCGCCTCGACACAATATTGACAATTATATCGTCAACCGACCTTGCCCGCGGTGTCCGGATGCTGCCCCAGTTGTTCCACCCAATCCGTGAGAGCTTTACGAGGTGCGGTGCGCGCGCGAACACCCTGAGCTTCGTACTTTGTACGCGACAAGGAGAGAGAAAGGACAGCGCGTGACATGGAAATTCGCGTTGCCGATGGCAGCCGGTTTCACGGTCATTCTTTGAGTCATTGCAAGGTTGCATGCTCGCACACACCCTTCCTATTTTTGGCAGCTGCGAAGGGATTCGTGAGGGAATATTGCTTGCTAGGTTGCGGTTTTTTTTTTCTATTTTCCTTCATCTGGACTCTGAGCGGTGTAAATTTGTGTGGCTATGCAATCTGACACTATTTGAAAACAAGGCCCGTTTTTCATCAGCTGTAGCATCTCTTTTTTCTTTTTCGTTTTTAATGACGCAGCAAAGCGGCAAATGTCGCATCCCCAAATTTGGAGAAAGGCCAAGTCTAGAATCTCCGATCTGCATAAACGACAGTTATCGTTTCAGGAAGCTAGGCCATGTTATTTTCACACCTGTTAATTTCGGGGACCAAAAAACGTGGAGAAAGCTAAACACGAAACATAGATTATACGCATCGTGTTGACCTACGCAAGCTGCGCGGCCGTATTGAGCGGCGTCCATATATCAAGTGTCTGTGTCCTATCAGCTGACGGCGGAGCACCAAAACAAATCGTATCCAGAATTATGCAATTTTTGGTTGGGAGGTTTTGTTTTTATACCAACTTTAAATTGTGCTTGGGATGCTTCTGGGGGATACGCGGCACAGGACAGTGCGACAGATTTAGGACGAAAGACGCAATCCGCTCAAAGAACAGTTGCATATAATATATTCCTATACAGCGTATAAGATATCCCGGCTGCCAAAATGAAAGATACAGGTACAGCACACCGTATGGTTCTGTGCAGAACGATCAGATCAGAGGCTGCCTACCCGGCTGCATGGTCATAGTAACGTTATCGACATCCTCGTCGTCTTAGCAGACCGCAAGAGTGAATGAGGAGACATAGATACAAGTGTTGATTTTTATTTTTATTTTTTATTTTTATTTTTTTACTTGTAATTTGTCATTGCATCCAGCAGGTTAAAGCGAATGAGCAACACGGACACATCAGTGGTTTGCTCCCGCAAATCACCAACGCGTCCGCACGCGTAGCAAGAACACGAACATGGTTTGGACCCTGAATTTCAGCGTTATGTTGTTTTTTGGCTTTATATACAAGTAGCCAGCATCAAGTAGTAGAGCTCTGAAAATAGTATGGCGAAAAACAAGTACATGGCCAGCGCGTCATCGATGGACAACCACCATTTGACTCAATTAGAGAAACTGCTTATGACGTTCTTCATTCGCGCTTGTTATTTTACGTGTCAAAGGCATGTGATTTCATCATATATAAGACGCACGATCTCTTACCATGTAGATCACCGGCGGCGCCGAGCCATGGTATGGCCCCGCGACTGTGTGGCATGAGGACCATGGCCCAGGCGAAATATGAAGACCCGATACACCCACCGCATCGATGAGCTCATATTTCCTTTCTGGATAGCGGCAAAGCCAATTAAGAGAAACTTTTACCATGGTGAGCATACAGAATAGATGCTTGAAGGGAGTTTAGGGAATGGCACGCCTATCTGAGTTTGGGCAAGATTTAGGTGAAGAGGCAAGGCCTGTACGACCAGCATATTCCTGCGGATTCGTTGGGGATGCAAACGAGCGCTACGCCTAAACGAGAGAGGCAAAAGTCCTGGATTAAGCTTCCCACATTCTTTTTCATGGTGTAGTCGATATTTGGAAGCGCTTCCGCGTGAGGACCTGCCTAGGCATTGGAGCAAAGTCAAAATAACACGTTATGTGGGCTTCTGTGTGATGAAACCAGCCCACAACGCTGAAGTCAGTTTGCGTCCGATAACCCTATTCCACGCGCTTGACGTTCTCGACGCATTTTTCCCTAACAATTTCGCTCCACTAGCGGCCATTGTCAATTTTTTCGTATGCGAAGAAAAATTTTTCATTGTTTGCCCATGCTGACTTTGGATGGACCGAGCCTCAATCCTGCTCGCCCACAGTGGACTCAAGAATGCCAGCCTCTTTTTCTGCTAGGCAACGTGCATCGCGGACTGGCCATTATACTACACGCCCCGTTCCCACAACAATTGGCTTGTGGGCATTCCATCATAGCGGCCTCGAGGTGGAAAAAAAACAACCTGCCAGAATAGAATGGAGCCGGTGGCTGCGGAAATCGGCGGTTAGAATTGTTAGCATTGACCCACGTGCAAAGAATATACGAAGCGGCAGCCGACTACAAAGCGGAAGGGACCTTTTACAGCAGCACAATACAAACATCGTGGCATAAATCAAGATAGATCGGCTGGGCCGTGTAATTGACGGGCGAGGGGATGATACTACAATGAAAGCGATGCATCAATTTCCTAACCATCAGGCTGCGGCTTCGTATATCAGCAACGCTAGCCTGAATTGAGAACGCAACAATTACTCTGTGACAAGGACATTCTATCACGAGAAGAGACTATAAATCTGATCAAGTACGCGTCTATTTTTTTCTCGTCTCGAATCGCATATCTGTGTTGCCATTCTCTCAAAAGCAACTCTGTCTTCATTTATTGATAGTATCCCGCCATGGCAACACCATCTACGTCTGATATCCTCAAACACGCCGACGACTCCGTCGCGGTTCAACAAACCGTTAATAGGCGCAATAAACCGCTCCCTCTGGATATTAGTGAACCCTTGGCCAATTGGCCTTCCGACTACGAGCGTCTCCGCCAGCGCATCGCTGCTGCTCTGCCGCCAGCTACCATCCTCCTCATGCAGCACATCGGCTCCACGAGCGTTCCAAATCTACCTGCCAAGGCCGTTATCGACATGGACCTCGTAGTGCCGGACTCCTCTAATGAGGCAACGTACGCACCAGCCCTGGAAGCGGCTGGTCTTCAATTTCTGGCGCGGGAGCCGAGCTGGTTTGAGCATAGAGTGTTTGGCGCCGAGGATCCCGTGGCCAATATACACGTTTGGGGCCCAAATGCGCCAGAAGTGGTGAGGCATAGAGCCATGCGGGATTGGCTTACAAAATCAGCAGAGGACAGAGAGTTATATGCACGTGTGAAGCGTGAGGCGTCGGCGGCTACCCTAGCTGAAGCAGGGCACATGGGCCAATACAATGATAGGAAGGCCAAAGTTCTACGGCAGATTCTGGATCGAGCGCTAAATGACGCTGGTTACATGAAAGAGACTGTAATCTAATACTGATTGTTTTCCTTGTCTACATCTCGTTTCCTTGGAAAACTTTGCGTCTCTTGTTTACAATTTGAAGATGAGTGAGCATCTGGCTGCAATCGTAATGTGGCCCACCAGGGCTACGGTGGGTATAAACTTTTCACAATTATCATCGGCTTCGGAAAAAGTTTGCGACGGCGGTCGTCATAGTAGGAAGCTGGAACGAGGTTCATTAGGGCTTAACAGGCTTACTGATGATGGCTCGGCGGCGTCTTGGTAGTGCCAGCCAGTCGACTCAGGAAATAGCCCCATCATCATGAGGCTGTGGGCTGTGGTGTAAGATTTTGGATCCTCGGAGGATAGTAGGAAGCTCATCATCCTCTTCCGTGCGTTCTGGATCCAAGCTGATGTTGTGCATGCCTTTCATCAGCAAATCTGACGGCAGCCACACTTCGAAAATCCCCGATGTAGCCACTGTCGACACTGGATGGTGCAGCAACTGGGGAGCGAGTTCCGCCTTGTGGAGCACACGTTTGCTGCCGTTTTCTCGTTGACCTGGATTGCTGTGCAGCTCCGCTTAGCGGAGCGAGCAAATTGTTCGCAAGGCTGCGATTCCAACGCTAGCTATAGTGAGTAAGTATTTACTTAATATTGAATAATACGAATGGAATATCCTCTCACCAATGAGAAAGTACTGGGGGCGCTTCAGGTACGTTCGCGGCGTGGCAGCACCGGCTGCGGGCCGTTAGCTAATAAGAGTATGCTTTTACACCACTTCTTTGGGGAATGGCACTATTGCTGTTGTAACCTGGCTCACATAACGCGATTGAATATCCACAAAGGCGATATTTTCTCGCCATCCGGTCGGGAATAACGCAAGGGTCTGAAGAAAATTGGATCATGAGTTCGACACGTCTCTGTGAAGGCTATTTGGCCTGTCAGTCCCCTCAACGTAGCAATAATACTTTCCATCTCGGCAACCGGAGGCTGAGCCGGCTTTCTCTCACTGCACCGAGCCGAGGTCTTGGAAACATGGTGGTGAGCTCATCGTTGGGATAGCGCCCTGCGGCAGCTAGCTTTAGCAAGGGCCGAGGACGGACATTTCTGCGCGAGGAACGCCAGGATGGCGCATCTTGCCTCCTTTCAGCCAGTGTCACCTGAACCTGCAATTCGTCTTGGCTTGCTCTAGTATGCGGGGGTTATGCCGCTCGTCCACCAACCCAACGCCTGGCGCCCAGCGAAGGATATGTGGATCTTCCACTAGCCTTCTCTACCTGGGCAGCCCATTATGTTAGCGTCATGATGGATATCCTGGGGTTCGAGGCAATATAATACGTGGGATTCGATGCTACACTGTGTCCTTGGTCGGATTATTAGCTTGCTGCTTGCTGCTTGCCGTTTCTCCCGGGACAAGCAACCCTGTGCTTGCTTCTGAAATGAGATGTTGTTTGGTTTCGCATACCGCCTTTGGGATGGTGGTGGAGGGGTCCAGCCGAAGGGCTAGGTGAGACACAACGCTGGCACTCGAGCAAAGCAAAGCGCGGGCGAGACATTTGGCGCGTGGTCGATGTTCAAGTAAAAGCCATTGGCAAATAATAATTCAGCCTGGTCGCCGATTCTCCTCCATCCTCTGCCGTCGGATTACTCGAAATGGATGGGTCCATGTCGCTCAACGTGGACTGTCCAATCCCCTATCCCACTTGAACCCTGGCTGCATTAGGGCGGTCATCGATGCAGTCCTCGTAGTGTATCAAACAGGGCATCGATGGCAGGGTAGCAAGAGTGGCATGGAGGAGTCTGTCGCAGCGCATGGCACATCGCTAGCCTCTTCAGTCCATGGATGGGTTGCTACGGTCGTGTCAATCAAAGACACTGCACGTCGTCAGGGGCTGGCGCTGCGAGGCGTCACGGTCGAAGCGTAGCGGAAAGAACCGTATCAAGCCCTGGAGAGATGGCCGCTCGCCATACTTTCGGGTGGCATATCCATATCTCAAAGGCAAAACTGATGGCCATCTTGCAGGAGCACAAGGCTTATCCCGATAGCGAGAATGCTGGGGTAGATAGCGCTGCCTATGCCCGAGCTTATCATGCCTGGCACGAGGACAAGGCCATATCGCTCTGCTGCTCGCCGCGGGATCGGATTAGATAGAACGTTTGGTGATAGAGAGTGGGCGTAGCGGAGGTCACGATATCGGGATGTTGTCCTGGGGCGTGGCAGGCAGGCATTCACTTTGGCCGGCGCGGACTGACAGCTGGCAGCTCGCAACTGGTGACTGGCGACTGACAACAAACACCGTCTGCGTTATCTGCACAGACAGCCTACGATACCACGTCGGCATCGGCATTCTTGCTGAGGCTAGGAGGCCATTCCATGCCTATATCTACCGTGGCAAAGTCCAGCTGATCAATTTTGTTAGCTTCGCTCCGTCTCACCAGAGCAGCGCACATCGATTGTCTTGGGCACACGCAACCCACCCCCGGAATTTGGCGAGCTGAGCGCAAAGCACATCATATCCCCGCCTCTTGCATCAAACGGAAGCATCGTCTCTGCCCCTGTCTTGGCCTTTTCCATGAGCTACGGCTGCCAGACTCTCATCGTTTCCTGCCCAGTCCTGTTATTCGTTTAGTACCTAGGTAGCGAGCACCGCTGCTACCATCCAAATACCCACCGCCACCACTACCAGACTCCCTTTGGCGCTGCAGGGAGCCAAAATAGAGCCTGCACAATTAAACTAGCAATATCCTTACGGTGGGTAGGAAAAGAATTTGGTTTAATCTTTGCTCCAAAGGAAGCGTCGCTAATTAATCCGTCCAGACCACGGGCTGCTCATCCCACCCCTTTAGGGGCAAACACGTTCCTCCCATACCAGCCCCAGAGACGGCCAGAAAGGTCATAGGCTATCCAGGTTGGCCGGAACGAACTCACAAGGACCTTGTGGGCTGGCAGCTTGGACACACAAGCGCCGCACACACCCGCACACACCTCTCTGTCAATCCACTTTAATAGTCTGCTCCAAGGGCAACAGCCTTCTTGTGGTGTAGGTACAGCTGGCATCGCCGCCGTCTCTGGTATTGCTGGCGTCCCTGGTATCACTGCGACTGCCGGTGTCGCTGCCGTCGCTACCATCGCTGCTATTGCCGGTATCACTGTTATTATTGGTATTACTTGCATTGCTGCTGCTGTGGGTAGGCGTGCGTCAACAAGACCACAGAGAGCCGCCCGTTTCTGGCACCAAGGACGCACCAAGGACGCCTCAGGTCCGCTACGTCCCACCCAACACCAGAAGAAAAAAAAAGTCCTTTTTTTATGCCCTTTGCAGGCGCAGCACGTCTCCACTTGCAGCCGATTTGCAAAGTCGTCCAGTCAATCACGACACCGGGTCGAGTCACACGTCAGGCTTGCGCAAGCCCAAGGGGGCGTGTCTCTTGTAACAAGGCAAAGGGCAGCTGCACGAAAATTTGATCAAGGGAAGTCCAGAAGAAAAGTATACAATAAACCCCTGCCCGACACCATCCAACAAGAACCGTTTGCGTTCTCGTCACCTTCTTTTATTTGGCATCCCCTCCCATTCATCCATCCCTTTCACCTACATACCTCCCGCAAGTCCTCAGCCCTGGTTTATTATTACCCTTCAACCCGCCGATTCGGAGCCAGATCCACCAGCCTGCTACGAGCAAGATTAGTCACTTGCTCACGCATTTTAAACTTCTCTCTGAATTGGAGACCCGGTCCTGTGCGCTGACTACCGATCTTCGCTCCACTTAACCCCCCCNGTCAGCGTACGGGCCAAGCGGAAAACCGAGCTACAGTCGCATTGCGACAGAAAAGACAAAAGAGTCACATCGGTAATAAAGCTGGGCCTCCTGCCATTCATTCTTCTCTTTCCCTACATCCCATCTTCCTTCACGCTTCTCCAAATTGTCTGCGGCCTGCGAAACAATCACCACCTCAATTCCTCGCCCTCATCCGACTAGTGGCCTTTGTTCCTGTGCTACGGCCCAATCTACTATAGCCCGACGCCGATCGCCTTTGTACCGACCTTCTTAGACTCGGTGCATTCAACGGCGGTGACGTGCTGCACCTCCCAGCAAACGCGTTCGGCCACCTTGGTACCTGGTCCTCGACCCGTCCATTTTGTTCACCTTTTTCGAACGCGGGGCAATAGCTCCTACAATTCATCACTCACTCCCGAATTAATATTCGTCCTCTTCCAACCACACCACCATGCCTCACCACCAACGCCGCAAGTCGGGTCACGGCCTCACCAGCGCCGCCGACAACCGCAAGTCGGAGACGTCCAAGCAGGTCGCCCTACCCTTTCGCGTCGATACACTCCCACGACGATCCAGCGCTCGTCAAGGACACCCCGCTACGAGTCCTCTTCCGAAGATGAGAGCTTTCCGCAATTCTGGTATGTCTTCTGTCGGCAATGCAGTGATGACGACTTCTGCGCCTCTCCACCAAGTGCCCCGCTAACACGAATGTCTACAGTATGTCTTGCGAGAAGCAATTCCTGCCTGCTAGCGACAACTTTCTCTACTGCTCTGAAAGGTAATTACATGAGCTCCTCATTCACTCTGCATATTTGCTAATACGTTGGATACAGCTGCCGTCGATCCGACCAGTCCTCGTCGCACTCTGCCTCGTACAGCTCCTACAGCGGTGCCAATGACTACAGCCTAGCCCGTCGCCAATCGTACTACGCTTCCGACTCCGAGCCCAGGGACATTATCCCTCAGGCTTCGCCATCGAGACCCGGCTCCATGCTCCTCGCGACGTCACCTCCCGCGACTCCCGGCACATACTACGGATCCAAGCCGGAGTCCGCTCTCTCCGCACTCCGTTCGCTGACAGCGATCCACCCGCCGAGCCCACCATCGCCTACGAGCAGCGCTGGCGGATTTTGGCCTTTTGGAAAGAGCGCCGCCACGAGCCCCAGTTCCTCGTATGCTCGTCCCTACATGCTCGGCATGGAAGGCGGCCACACGTACCACGGATCAACCGACCGCCCCCTTCCATCAAGGTCCTCTCGCCGCAAGAGCAGCGAGCTCGTAACTCCTCTCACCGGGCGATAAACGGCACTCCACGGCATGGCCTATGGATCTGAAGAACAAAAAAATGGCGGTGGCTTAACCAGCAGCGGACGTGCTGGACAGCAATCCTTCTCTCATCTCAACATGTTCCATACAATTGGACTCACGCATTTTACGAAAGCATTCAACGGACATATTTCAACTTTTTCTGTTTTATATTATTTCCATTGATATCTTATCTTTGGAATTGGCGTTTTTGGATACTACACTGTTTATTCTAATTTTGGATCTCTTTTTCAAGAAAATCATTATGTACAGAAAGTCGCAAAATACAACGGAAATCAGGAGTCATAAAAAANTGGTAAATGAAGGGATATTTCACCATGTCATGATGGGCGTTTTTTTTTTCTCATATTTTTTATACATGGATATTTTTATATACGACTAGACATCATTTTTGTCACAACAACGCATGGAAGTCGAATCGACGAGTCTCTCGCCTTCCCCGGCCTGTTTCATTCACCTATCTTTGGCAAGGACGAGATGGAGCGCCTTTTTGGTAGTTTCAAGGGAACAACGACGACAAAGGCCACCTTTTCAATCGTCTCTCTATATAGATGATACAAAGAACGCCACATTTAGATAGTTCAGCAACGAAAATCTAATTCCAACTATTTTTTTTTTTTTGCTGAAACACATTAACAAGTTTCGTCTCGTGTTCCAGGTGACTGTAAAGTTTGGCGGGGTAGTGAAACGAGGGAGAGCTTCATGCATTGTGATATCGTTGATAAAATGTTTTCTTTTCTGTGTTACATGATGGGTGTGAGATTTTTATGCAAATTTGTAAACTGGGGAGAAGAAAAACAGAAAAAGTAACAGTAAAAAAAAACAATGGTAATAAAAAGGTCAACTCGCAGGAAAATGCCATACATGGAAGAAAAGAAGCCAGCCACGCCATCCGCCCTCATTTTGCCCCCCTCCTCTCAGCAAATAAAGAATCTAAAAACGGCAGAGACAAGGATTTTTGAAGAAAGAAGTCTCGTCTTTTTCTTTTTTACAAACAAAATAATAAAATACTAACACAATGCATGAAACCCGTTCATTCTGCAACCAAATGCTACTCTCGCCTCTCTCCTTTTTCTTGATTTTTCTTCCGCCCGGCGCAAAAAAAAAAAAAATTTGCACCTGTGCATGTTTACTATTGCGGCCGTGAACTGGCCATTTCACCGTATCGACCACGGTTCTTGGTGGTGTCGTAGGCCTGCAGGACGCGAGTCTGACTCTCGTCGGCCTGGGAAAAGGCGTAGCCGCGCTGCTTGCGCATGCGCTGCACTTGGCGGACCTTGCGAATGGCCTTTTGGAATTGCTCCATTCTGCGAGCAAGTGGTTAGTAGGTTATACGAAAAGGATTTGAGAGAGGCCGGGAGGGAGGGGGGTTACGAACCTAGGTCGGTAGTCTTGAATGTTATACTTTTGAATCTCTTGGATGTGGTGGTAGGTCTGCGGGCGGTACATGCGCTTGGCGTA
>JANAKD010000587.1:0-16022 GCA_027627215.1 Lecanicillium saksenae | reverse complement strand
CCAGCTACCTGGCCCAGCAGGTCAATAGCAGTATTGGCCAGCTGCACAGCCTGTTTGACGAGATTGGCGTCCCTACCCACGAGCGCCAGGCTCGCGAATCCGAGGTGAGGAAACCCTGCGGTGCGACCCTGATGCGAAGCTGTTTGTCATGCTAACTGCCGTTCCGCGACAGCTCTTCTCGGCTCTCTCCGAGGCCCTCAACAACCAAGTCCGCCTCGTCAACACCGAAAAGAAGGAAATGATTGACGAAGCAAAGATTATCATTACAAGAATTCGCGAGATGGAAACGTCGCTCGACGACTCCAAGAGCCGACGAGACTACGACACCGACGACATCTCAATAACGTACCCCCTCAACCACTGCCTGCAAAACCTCAAAGAAAAGCACACGCAAATCTCCCGCCTGCACAGAGAGCGCTTTGAACAAGTCAAGAGTGCGTCAAAACCCCAGATTCCCCTCTTGATCGTGTCGCTAACATTCGCCCAGAGCTCGTCCAAGCACTCGAGTCGTACTCGTCCCATCTTGAGCCCACCTTTGTCCAGATCGCCCTACCACCCACAGGCCCCAATCAATCCATCCCGACCAGTTTTGACCTCTCTCCCTCCTACGTTGACAGACTAGATGCTGAATTCACTCGCGTCTATGATGAATACACGCGCCGCATCGCATCCGTCCAATCGCTGGCCGATAACATCATTAAGCTCTGGGTTGAGCTGGGCACTCCGCAAGCCCAGCAGGAGGGCGCCATCGTCAAGTATTACCGCGAAGCACCCGAGCAGCTTGGGCTCCACGCCGAAGACATCAAGCGTCTCCAGTCAAAGAAGGATCGTCTTGCTGACGAGAAGAAGAACCGCGAGAAGAAGCTGCGTGATCTCAAGGCGGCTGTAGAGGCACTCTGGACCAAGCTGGGCATTGACGAGGCCGAGACGAAGGCTTTCGGCAACGCGAACCGTGGCTGCGGCCTGCACCAAATCAATGAGTTCGAGGATGAGCTCGCCCGTCTCAACGAGATGAAGCGCCAGAACTTGCACCTCTTTGTCGAAGACTCGCGCGTCCAATTACAAGCGCTGTGGGATGCCCTGTACTTTTCTGAAGATGAGATGCTCGAGTTCACGCCTGCATTTTCCGATGTCTATAGCGATGCTCTTCTCGAGGCTCACGAGCGCGAGATTGCCAGACTAGAGGCTCTCAAGGAACAGCGTGCGCCTGTGCTGGCCCTGGTTGACCGCCACAAGAGCCTGATCAAAGAACGCGATGAACTCGCAGCGTCAAGCCAAGACGCCTCCCGACTCATGCTGCGCGGACAAAAGGGTGAAAAGCGCGATCCTGGCAAGCTGCTGCGCGAAGAAAAGATGAGAAAGCGCATTGCCAAGGAGTTGCCCAAGGTTGCCGCGGAGGTTAGAAAGGTCTTGGAGCAATGGGAGGACGAGTACGGCCGCCCATTCCTCGTTTTTGGCGACAGATATCTGGACGATTGTGACGACAACGGCCCCAGGAAGGCTGCGCCGGCAACCCGTTCCAAGACTCCCGCTGGCGCACCGCCTTCTGCTGTGAAGATGCCCAAATCCGCCAGCAAGGCCAATATTGCCAAGTCGATACCGCCTCGGACCATGACCAAGACGCCCACCGCCACAGGGCCCAAGAAGGCTCCCAATACAGCGCAGTCGACAGTCGCCAGAACGGGTAGCCCGACACGCACTGGCCGTACTAGCCCGTCGCGAATTCCTGCCAGAGCACCGCTTTCTAACTTGAAGCACGGCAACAACTCGCCTGAGAGACCCAGACCCGAATCGCGCGGCGAAACTTTGCGAAACGGCGCGCCCATGCGAGCACCACCTCCCAAGATGCGTGACCTCAAGTCTGTTCCAGAGCTGCAAACGCCGTCCAACCCTTACAAGGGTGCTGGTCTCGGCACCAACATTGTTCGCGCTATTGACCCTGAAGACGTATATGACGAACGCCCGACCACATCCAGAGGCGGTCGATACGGCTCACAGGACTCACAAGAGCGCTCTGACTACAGCGATGAACGATATGGGACCATTAGAGCTGGTCAGTACGGCTACACGCCAGAAGGACCCCCTCGCCAAATTTCCAGCACTTCAACAGCAATCTCAGGGTCTGAAAACTGGGAGACGTACGACGATAACAGCGAGCCCGAACCCGACGCATCAGATGCCTACTATGCAAAGCTTCGCGCCGCGCGGTGCAAGCGCCAAGAACCCGAATATGGCCACGTTGCGGCACCCGGACAACCCAAGCGCCTTCGCGGCATCCCACCTCCCATGGGCTACACCGGCCCGGTGATGATTGACGAGGACGGCAACCGAATCGTCTCTGGGAGCGAATGGGGTGATTCTGATGTCTTTTAAGCGATAATGACATATACTGCACATGCCCTCATGAGATGCGTGAGCGACTCACGATTATATTACGACGCAGTATGCATCTCACGAAACCAACAATCCTTTTTGCTCCGAACATTGCGAACCTCTCCTCTTACGCTCCTCCTACCTCTGTCACATTTTTTTCTCTCTGTTTCTCTTGTTTATTCCGCTTGCGTACTGGGCTACGTATACATATTCTTGGTCTATTTTGTTGTGCTTACGCCGAGAGGCTGTAATGACTCGGCAGTCATTCAGCGCGGCGAGGTCTTTTTTTATATGGTTCTTCTTTTTTTTCTTCCTCCTTCATATTGTGGCGATGGGAAAAGGTCTCAGTCTGGGAAGACTTTTTTGCCCACTAATTTGTGTATACTGTTTGGACAAAAAAAGGGAAAAGGAAGAAAAATGACAAGCCCCTAGGCGAAAAAAGTGCCAGTCAGTGTGGGCGCGTGGGAACACGAGGGCATGCGATGCTCATGCGTACATGGATGAAACTGGCAAGATCTGGGAATTGTTTTTCTTTCTTTCTCTTTCTATTTTGGGAATAGCAATGGCGTTGGATTTGTTCTTTTTCTTGTTCTTTTTTCTCTCTCTCTTTTCCTATCCGGGAGGTATATACAAAAACAATGTACAGCGTTGTTGACTTGAACATGGTTTCGCATCAAGCCGATGGCTGTGACCACTGTGATGCCTTGCTTGGAACTTCGATGGCATGTCTAGACTGACCATCTGTAGGTGATGCGTGTTTGACTCTTTCCCTTTATACTTTTTTCTCTAACGAAGAATGCATGTGCACCAACACTAGTACCGCGGTGACATCATACGCATATCCCACGACGCCTCCCCATCTCAACACGGCCTTGACTTACAAAGGGAACTGAAAACGATGGTGTTGACCGTCACTGAAAAATATATTATAAGAAGAACAATGTAACAGATGGTACCACATAAGAAATCTGCAACACCAACGAAAGACGATAAAAAACATGCGAATCTACTACTCCTACCGGCTGTCCTTGTTGTCAACGTGGTCAATTTTTCCGTTCGCCATGTGAATCGTGAGATTCGAATCAGCAATCGTCTCTACACGGTGCGCGACCACGATGATGGTGCAGCCCTGAAAGTACTCCGCCATGATCTCCCGGACAAGCTGATCGCGACGCGTGTCCACGCTGGCCGTGGCCTCGTCGAGCAGGATCAGCTTGCTGCCGGTCCATCGGCGACGCACCACGGCGCGCGCGATGCAGAAGAGCTGCGTGTCGCCGTGCGAGTAGCCCACGTCGTCCAAGACGGCATCGAGGCCGCCCTTGGACGGCAGTGGATCCCAGATGCCCAGGCGAACAAGCGTCTCCTGTGCGATCTGGTCTCTCTTTTCAGCTTCTGCCTTTACTTTTTCGTCGACAACGGCATCCGTCGTCTTACCCCACGTCTTATCATAAGGGAACAGGTTATCCCGAATCGTGCCGTCGAGCTCGACCAAGTCTTGCGAAATGGTGATGATGCGAGAGCGAAGCTCATCTGGCTGAGCAGTAGACAGGTCCACACCGTCGACCTCGATGGTTCCCTCGTAATACAAGAACCCAAGCAGTGAGTACAGCAGCGAAGACTTTCCACTTCCGGTTCGTCCCATGATGCCGACCTTCTTCCCTGGCTGAATTTGAACCGACACACCCTGAAGAACTGAAGGCTGGCCGTGTTGTTTCTCAACCGAGTAACGAGCGACGACATTTCGCAGCTCTACCCTGCCAGTATGGGGCCAGTTCTTTGGCAGATCGATGGTATCCTTCCTCGTCTCCATCGGGGTACTGATCAGGAAATCACGCAGCCGTGACAGCGAGCCAATAGAAGTCTCCATGACCGTCCAACGCAGGACTGTCCTGTTGAAGCTGGTGCCGAGGCTGATGAGGTTGAGGAACGCAAGACCTGCAGCGTTCTGTGAGCTCGAGTTGCGCACGTAGAGCGACAGGATGGCAAGAACGGTACCGACAGAAGCCGCAATCAGGTCCAGCACAAGGGCCAGCAACGCTTGAGAGCACAGCAAAAAGTAAAACGGCCGCTGCGACTGATCCAGCAGCCGCAGGAAACGAGCAAAGCAGTGTTGCTGGCAGGCAAAGCTCCGAATGTAGACCAGGCCGGTGGAGCTTTCTTTCAGCGCTGCAACAAGCGGCGCCTGGGATTCAATGTCGAGGAGTCGCAGCTGCCGTGATGTTCTGAGGTAGTAGCGCTGCACCAGGTAGATGGCGAACAGCACCACCGGGAGGATGGCAGTCATGTACGTGGCCCCAGCGAGAATCGCGCCCATTTGCACGAGGGTGGTGAAGAGGCAATAAAATGTCGCGTAGGCGGCGCTGGGCAGGCGCTTCGAAAGCAGCTCCATGTCTTGGCTGTACCGGTTGAGGAGAGAGCCGCTGTCCGTGGTGCTCAAGAAGCCGAGCGTGGCACGCGTAACGGCGTCGGTCAGATGCTTGTGCAGGTTGTTGGAAGCTCGAGGCGCCAGAGAGAGGAAGAGCCACAGCAGACAGGCGGCAGCAAGAACGCCGACAGAGGCTGATATCAGGGCGTAGCCAATGAGATATAGCCGGTTGGACGGGAAAAGCTCAATCCACAGTCGCATGTAAATTGGGGGAAATGTTTCGGCGATGGACATGACCAAGATAAGCAACATCCACAGTGACAGGATGATGCGGCCAATGGAATCTATCCACAGTAGGTATAGCTTTGCGTCACCCCGCTGACGAGCCTCCTTCGCGCGTTGGATGCCGTCGTTTGGAGTCGGCGCAGGGCGGCGTGCCTTCTCATGCGTCTCTTTGCCATCCTCACTGGCAGAGGCATTCTGATGGCCGGCAGGTCCGCTCCGCAGCAGCTCCTCGACCTGCAGGCGGACAGGGCCGGCAGGCTTGCATGCTTCGTACGAGGCACGACCGTTTCCATCAAGCAGCACAAGGCTGTCGGCAATATACAGACACTCTGGCAGGTAGCTGGAGAGCACCACGGTACAGCGCTTCTCTCGGAGGAGGCCCTGATTGCCGCAAAGACCGGAAAGGATTTCTAGAGCCGTCTTTTTGTCGAGGGCGCTGAAGATGTCGTCAAACACGATGACTCGTGTGCCAAAGTGCACGGCATACACTGCCCGAGCAATGCCGATCCTCTGACGCTGGCCGCCGCTCAAGCCCGCGCCGCCGTCTCCGATGGGGTATAGGTCCCCGCCTGGCAGGTTTTCCAAGTCTTCGACCAGCTTGCAGTAGGCCAGTACAAGGTTGAACCAAGCGGGTTCATATTCGCACGCTCCGACAATGCAGTCGCGGAAAGAGACGTTAGACAGCCAGGTCTGTTGTCCGCAGACGGCGATGGACTTGACCGTTTCGTCTATGTGAAGCTTTCCTTCAACAATGTCGCTTTCACCGAGGAGCCCATTTGCCAGTGTGGTCTTTCCAGAGCCTGTAGAGCCAAACATTGCAGTGATCGAGCCTTCCAGTATGGAAAAGTCGACACCCGAAAGCACGGGATCCTTGGCGCCTGGTGGTGCAAGCGAGGCGTTCTCAAAGCGCAGAAGAGTGGAGGGTCGGCCGGCAATATGCTCTGACGCACTTTGTAAACTAGACAAAGCCAAAGATGGTTCAATGCAACCAACCAGTCGCTGGTCGACTTGTTCCTCCTGGCAAAGAAATTCCTGAATCCTTTCAAAGCACCCAAGCATCGACATGGCGGATGGATACAGCTTCACCAGTCTTGCAAGGGGATCTTGAACCAACGACACAACACCGAGTATCGGATAGACGATTTCTGCAGAAAGCGTCTCGCCGAACGTATTCAAGAACAAGGCGGTGGCAATGACGATCACGGGTGTCACCATATCCACCATGACAGCTGTCCCCAGCGACATGGTCTGAATAATGCGGTATCGCCAGGACGANGGCAGTCTCAGAAACGCGTAGATGCTGGATGTACTCGCTGATCTTAGGACCCAGCCCGAGACTTTTGATGGCGGGAAGCTGTGAGAGGGCGCGCGACGTCTTGGCAAGCCTGGTCTCGATGTTCTGATTCCAAAACCTGAGGGCAGGTGACATGTATCTTGCGAATATGAATGCTAAAACCGTCGTGATAAACAACGGGATGAAAATGACAAGGCAAACGATCTTGACGAAACGGCCTAGAAAGTACATTCCCAAACCAGCTTCCAGAAGAGAGAACGGAATTTCGATCAAATCAGGAAATCCCTGAACGATGCCTTCAAAATCCGCACTCATCAAAGTGATTGCGGCCTGCTTCTTGGCCTGCGACAGTTTCAGTCGGTAGGACTTGGCCGAGATGTGCGAGAACAGCGCCCCTCGCATGCGTACAAGCATCCGATTCTTCAGGTGCGTAGTCACCGCTCGGCATACTGCGGCGCCGCCAAAGGCAAAGATTGTGGCGAGCACCAGGCCGCCGCTCTTTTCGTCGCTCGTCGATGGCTCGTCGACGGCGCCAATCACCACGTACATGACCAAAGGCTGCGAGAAAGTAAGCCCGATCACGCATAGGCGCGGGATGACGATGAGGAGAAGGGCCCATTTCCACGCCGCGCAGCAAGCGGTGAACAGAGAGCGATTTTTGGACTGCTTATGTGCCGGCCAGTAGCGGGAAAGGCGAGAGAAAAGATGTCCGGAAGACATCGCCGGCCCGAGGTTGCCCAAGTCATTAATGGAGAGAACACCTCGATATCCAGTATTGAGCATGGGGAATAGGTAAAGGAAGAATGTGCGTGTAAAAAAGCCGCTTGTGACCTCGCCTCCAGAGTTGCTGCGAGCCTCAGCGTCGAGGAGTAGGCCATCCTTTCGTACTTCCTCGAGCACTAACAGCAACAGTCGCGCCGCCCCTGCCAACGCGGCGACATTCCCCGAGGCCACCATGTTACGGACAAAGTACGAGTGTGTCTTTGTGCCGTCGATGAGGACGCCAATGGCGAGATACAAGCCAAGCAGGGCCGAGGTGCGGATCGCGTGCCGATGCTCGACGTAAACGACGGCCACAATAGCCAACGCTGCGACAAGGTCCAAGGCCGCCGCTGGGTATGTCAGCTCGGTGCGATCCGAGAACAGGCATCTGAGAACCAGCCCAACTGCCTCTAACAGGAAAAGACAGAAAGAAACACACTGCGTGTGAAAATGTTAGTTCCAAGGCGGGTTTATGTCGAGACGCAACGTATTCAGAATAGGCAACGTACCACCTTGGCCCATAGTAATGTGCTGCGACGAATGCGCGCGGGTTTTTGGCGGTAATGGAGAATGAGGGCAACCGCGAAACAGAGAAAAGAGCTCGAGGGTAGAATCTGAAGAATTGAAGCCTCAAATTCGAGTGTTAGGTCAGGCATAGTGGCCTGTGACCAGAATGACTTGTCTCCGGTGTACAACATGGTTGGCGAGAGCTCCACCTCAGCAGCAGAAAAAAACAACGGTTTCTTGTCAATCAAAGTGATAATGCCAAGACATCGTTAGGTGCTGGGAGATTCGACTGCAGCGACTTCCGTGGCAGCTGGGTCGCGGAAATCAGTTGGGTGCATCTGCCAGAGTTGTGTTGGTAGCAGCATCTCAGATCAATAGTCTGGGCGCTTGCACAAAAGTCCCACGGCCCCGCCTGCCGTGTTCCTGCTCATTGTGGGAGCTTTCATTATTATAGCGGATTGCGAGAACGCCAGCCAGCCTTGTTAGGTTTCCCCTGTCGAGAGAGGGTGATGGCACAAAGGCTCGCTGACGGGCGTGATGAGTGTAATACGGAAATTCTTTTTTTTCTTTTCTTTATTAACAATTTGCCAAATTGAAACTAAATTTCTCATCAGATTTACTCTCAACTACGTTGATGTTGGCCGTTCACCTATTGTCTCGGTGAGTCGCATAGCGGCCCATGTTCCCAAATCCAGCTAGCAACTGGCGAGGTCATCGTGCAGTCAGGATCCATAAAGAGTGCTACTCACGGTTGGTCGTCAACACAGTCTCTCTGTCGAGATTTGGACATTGCATTTTGATGGTGTAGCATATTGAGCCTGTTGTAGCTGCTGTTTCGATGCGACTGTCTATTAACGGGATGAATGATATATTCTGAAGAACAACGGCACCGAGTTGTGAACCTGTGCGACCGAGCTCGACAGACAACCCCAAGCCGCGCCAATGCAGCCACGATTGCTAACATGGTACGCACTTGATCAAGGTCAGCGAAGCTTCGCACCAGGCCAGCATGCAACGAAATGGCCGGAGGTATATAAGAGTTTTATCCTATCGGTAGAACAGTTGCATGTAAGTTGTGGTCATAGAATAATAGAGCGGCGTTGGGCTCGAGGTAATATAACCAATTCAAAGCGATTTCTTGGACTTATAATGGGCGACTTGAACAAGTTGGCTAGGTCTAACACGGCCTGTCCTTCCAAGCGACGCCACCACTGTGTACTTGTGCTAGAAGGATTACGAAAGGATAACTTGAGCAGGTTGCCCTTGACTGTATCCGTTAGTTCTAAACGTATTTTGGGTACACATGAGCACTCTCCCGATATATGCAGGTATGTATATGGTGACTTGGTGGCAGCTCGCTCGCAATTAGCTACGGCCCACTGTACTTGTAGGGCTATTTACTAGTTAGAGTTATTAAGGAAGTTGGTTACTGTATAGTTTCTATAGCTTGTAATTTTTTTTTAAGGTTATAGCTATTATTCCCTTTAATTGCTGTAAATATAATGAAAAAGGCTGACCAAGAAATTATGGCATATACGACAGGTTAGGAGGATGTGTCGACCGTTGTACTCCGCGCTGTCCACTGAACTGGGCCTTTGAGTGGATCGCGGCCGAGTTTCCCGCTGTCCATTCCTTGTCGCATACGAATAAGCTTGACTGGCGCAACTAATAATAACTGGCTCGCTCGCCTGGCCTGACTTGCCTGACTTTTCCCAACCGTTTCAGCTGCCGCCCTCCCCATCTCCGTCTCCATTTATGCATCTGCGCTTCTTCACCTGAGCTCTGGCACGCACGACACCCCGGCCACGCCTCATTTCTCCCTCGTGCGCCTCCCCTTTTTTTTTCTCTTCCCTCGCAGACTGAAGCCCGTCTTTATTCATTCGTTACCTTTCAAGCCCTTGCTCGTCATTTTCATCGTTCTGGCATTGCATCGTTCGCTCGTTTTCATCCCTTCTCGCATCCACGACTCTCGAAACAGTACCACCCGCACCGAAACACTTCGCGGCACACCCACAACCATCGACCAATCTCCAAGCTCTCAATATTCGCCGCTAATGTCGCCGCGAGCCGCCATCTGGTGATGCATCCCGCGGTCGGCTCTCACGCCGTAGGGTCGCCAGACGACGCTGCCACAGTCGCCTTGAAGGGCGCCTCGCTGGCATTCCAGAAACGACCAACGCCGCAGCAAAGCTACAACAACCACGCCCCCTCTACGCTCTCGGCCGGCCTACGATCATCTTCGAGCAGACACGCATTAGCCACAGACAAGACAAATCGCAGTATCTCCCCACCGCGGCTGCACAACCAACAGCACAGCCTCGAGCACTACCGTGAGAATGGTGCGCTTCTCGCTGCGACGTCATCAGTGGAGAGGGCGAAGAGTCCCGGCACTGCCGCCAACCTCGCGCATTCGCGCTCCTCGCACCTCCATCAACATACAGGCCAGCATACGGGTTCGCCAGTGTTACCACNGGACGCCTTTTCGCCAGAGATAGAATCCGAGACGGCCCTTCCCGCGGGTCTGGTGGCGGCGCGCCTGCAGCAGCTTGGGGCGGCGCCGGCGGCGACGGCGAATACTACGCATGCAACGACAGTGTCTGCCGCCAGAGCTCCGTCAACGTCACCGTCGGCGCATCTGGCCGTGGGGCTCTCGCCGCAGTCTCCAGCTGGCATAGCCACCTCGCTGGCGAAGCTGGATGCTAAGAGCCCGAGTCTCATCGCGGCAACACTGGCAGCGAGCCGCAGCGGCAGTCCGACACCAACGGCATCGCGGAAAACTCGCCGCATTCAAAGTGTGAATCCTCTTCCCGAAGTGGACGCCGTTGATTCCCAGCCAATTCCTCCGACAAACTCGCTCATTTCCATGTTCGAAGTAGACCAGCCCGGGCCCAAGAACGCTTTGACGGAACGGCAAATACCACGCTCTTCACCAGAGCAGTCTGTCGTGCGAAAGAGCACACGCGCAACGCCGATTACAATCAAACAAACAGTTGTCCCTCCTGAACCTGCCATATCCAAGCCAGTCCCCAAGCAACGGAACGGCAAGACGCATATGTATGATAGACCGCCAACACCTCCCCAAGCCGCAGACAACAACTCTGCGACAGCAACGGCTCGACGGCCGCCAACGCCTCCAGTTGCCGTGGATCATACACCAGCTTCCGCTCCTACAACGCCTTCGGCAGCTTCAAAAGCCATTCTCCAGGCTGCGGCAAACAAGCCTCGCGTAACGCCGCCCAAAATTCGAGCCACGCTGAAAGCCGACAGCCCGTCTCAAGCAGTGACACCGCCCAAGATTATTTCTCGATCTAAATCAACCACGGCAATGAAAACACCCAACGCTGTCGTCCCACGTCCTCGGCAACCATCACCATTGGGCTTATCAAACACGTTAATAAATAGCCCCACGCCTGATCTATCACCATCCACAAGCAGACTGCCCACAACGCCCAGGCACAAGTCTCCTACGCCGGCTGTCATCAGTCGATCAACTACAGAAGTGCTCTCGCCGAAACCAACACGAGTCACCAAAGCTGCTTCCCTCCGCTCCGGTACGCCGCCGCCTACTATTGTTCTCCGGCCAACTTCGGATATCCAGTCCCCCCCATCACCAGATCCCAAGAAGCGCGCGGCGGGGGAGAAGAGACCACCAACACCACCGAAACCGCGGAACAGTCAAAGGCTAGCACCTGCAAGATCCGGCAACGGGCGGCCACGCGGCAACTCAGACACCCCTGTTTCGAGAGCCACGCCTGTCAACAGCATGTGGGGACTACCTATCGTGTCGAGCACAACTTCCAACACACCAAAAGCCAGCAAACCGCTGCCTCTGCCGCCTAGCCGACGCGAGTCTATCGTCAGCGCGCCGCCGTCGCCGACCCATGAGCCGCCAAGACGACGCCTTACACAGTCGTCTTCAAACCCGATGCAGCTCAATTCTATGACCAATGCCATCATGGCGAGCTCACTGGCCTCGGCACGTCTGACCCCTCACAGTACTGGTTCTTCTTTGCCACCTCCGTCTTTACCGAAGCGTCAGCGATCACCCCACTTACTGCAGACCCTGCGGCAACCGCTTAGTGAGCCCGAGGAAGAACATGACCGCCACAGGAGAAACCATCGGCATAGACTGCATGGAAATAAGCATACTCATCATGAAGGCTCGCGCAGACGGTGGAGAGACGAAGTATCCGAGCGAGAGCGCAAGCGATATGAAGCCCTCTGGGCCTCGAACCGCGGCTTGCTACTTACGTATGAAAGCCCCTCAGCTAGCATTGGAAGTGGCCTTGGCACAGATTTGTCCGAGTGCGTTGTCAACGTCATTGTTCGTGATATCTGGAAGCGGTCACGGCTGCCGACTGAGGAGCTTTCCGAGGTGTGGGAACTGGTGGATCGTGGGCATAGAGGCTACCTCACACGACAGGAATTCGTGGTGGGCATGTTTTTGATAGATCAGCGACTGCGTGGCCGAAAGCTTCCGCCCAAGGTGTCGGATAGCATTTGGTCAAGCGTGCATGGTGTGACGGTGTTGAATCCGCGGACAAAGCATTAAGCATGGTAGCAGACGGGAGGGCATCACGATTGTAGGTGCAAGAGCAGTGATTGACAGTGAGGACTTGATACCCTGTATATACATCAATATACCCAAATAAAGCATTTGGTAATGAAGCCGACATCCTAGTCGCCAAGTTATTATGCAACATCTGGTGATGGAGTGACATCGTTGCCCCTGTAAGCGAATGCATCTGGGGGCGCACGCAGAGGTGCACGAGCCCAGATTTCCAAGATCCCGAGCATGAAATGGCCCCCGGCAGGTCGGCAGATAACTAATTAACTTTTCTCATCAGGCTGCAGGCTATTGCTATTTTGGAAAACCCCCTCACTGAATGTAACGATGGAGCGGCGTTCTGGCTGCCGAGACCGTAAGCACAGCGAAGCGGCGGCAGTGGAGCACGCCGAACTCAGGCTGCGCGCTCGCCCCAACATAATACCAGAAAAGCTCGGCTGTCGTCGATTGCGCCACATGGGGGGATATTTTTACTTGATCGTGGCCCTAGGCGGATCAAGACGGCAACGAGCCAGAAACAAAGATTCGGGCGGGTTCCATCAACGTCTGCCCCAGGGTATCAATTGTTTGTTTGCAGCATACTTGGAGACGCGAGGGAAACAGCCGAACAGCGACCCGTCCATCTTTAACATAGAAACACACGCAAACACACGGGCCAAGTACACGGCAATGTGGCGATCATGTACATGACAAGGCCGCGACCGGTGCGATCGCACCAGCACTCGCAGCTTGTGCAGACGGAGCACTTTTTCCAAAATGGCTCGCTGGCGTGGCGATACGACGATGACGAGGACGACGAGGMCGACGACGCGCGCCCGGTCCATATCCACCGGCAGGGCGAGGGCCTGAGGGCCACTTCGTGCCATATATAATACGTGTTTTGCCAGGACTATGGCGGGCGATAAGCCGTCCCAGAGCATGATATATGCGAACCTGACGTGGAACGACACATGTCGCCTGCGAAATGACCCCAGCTCCTGGATTAGCTCCAGAATGTCGCCGGCCACTTTCAATAGCTGCAGTCTTGACTCATCGTCATGTTTTTCAAGTATCCGCCATGTCAAAAAGTCGCAATGAAGGAACGTCAGGAACACACTTGTTAGCATAAAACAAGCATCCACCTCTGGGTTTTCTGCCCAGAGACTACGCCGATAGCGCAGATGTTCTGGTATTGTTGCCCAGACTCTCCAGTTGCGCCGCGACATATCTTTGAGCTCCGTCGCCATTCCATCTGTAAGGGGTTTAAACCGATATTGGAGCAATCTTTCAGCGATTTCGCCCGTAATGCTTCGCAGACGGATCCAGCTCGCTGGGCTGATGACCTTGTGGCTATCCCAGCCGTCTGGAGTCACCCGGGCGGCCGCGTCAAGTTCCGTCGCACCCAGAAGAAATTCGTCCGGAAGTTCTAGCGGCTTCTCAACGCTCGAATACATCTTTAGGAGCCGAGGTGGCCGCGCAATGATGTTGGCCAGAAACTTGTCTTTAGAGTATAGGTCGTAAAAGAACTTTCGCCGCCACTGGGTTAGGAAGAATGGTGCGTCTCTCGAGTTGAAAGAGTCCTGAAAAATGCCAAAGGTGAGAACGTCAGATATGAGATCGCCCATGCACTTCCACGTCTGCTCGCTGGCGTGGCCCTTGAGCATCGCAACAAGAATGTAATAATGATGGCCAAGCCACAGCGACATGTCGTTGACATTCGCGACCTCGCGAGTAATTCGCAAACAGGTCGCACTGCAGTACTGCATCTCGCTCACAAAACTAGCTGGCCGATCGCCTTTGTCGACTTCGATTTGGCCAGCCCAGGCTGCAATGGCAAAAGCCATCCCAAGGTACTCCAACCTAATCATGTAGTCGTTAAAGATGGCCATGAATCCGCCTGGTGTTGTCGATGCTTCAATCACAACAGGTTTTGCGGTCTCGGTCAATATGGCTTCGCCGAGATAGCATGCCCGTTCCTGAATGCTGCCAGAGCTGAATAACCCCACGGCCCTTTCTAAGCACGGCAGCATCGCTGTCGATATCAGGTCTCGGGGTGTTAGAGACGCCTTGCTCTGTTGGTAATACCTGTCGACCAAATCCGCAAGCTCCTGCCTTCGACCCAAGTCGAAAAGCTGTTCCAGAATGCCCGTTAGAGCTGTTACGCGCTCCTTGTTGCATGGTTCAGAGTTTCCTCGCGAGAAGTCGTCCGTGTTCACTATGCGCTTGACCAGATTTGCATCGGCGAGGAACGCTTCTTGGTCATTTGTGGTTGCACGGCCCGTAGATAATGTATCCGGCGTCCTTTGGCCATGACTTTGCAGGGACTCTGCCGTTATTTGCGCACTGCTAGAATTTGCAGTAGGCGAGGTTCGCTCCCTCACCCGGTGCTTTCTGCTTATCGATGCAGAATGGTAGACACATCGGAAGTGGTATCCCCGCTGGGCGCAGTTGGTGCATACGGGCTTTCCATAATCGCATCGGACTTTGCGCTTTCGGCAAGGCTCACAGGATATTGCAGTCCCGTTTGGATGATTCACGTCTTTACGGGCCAGTCGCTTCATTTTCATGTCCCCAATGCTTCGCCCGTTGGATGCGTGACGCCACTCGCATCAGATCAGGCTCGCACTGTAAGCCAGAAGGTTAGCAGCCCACAGTTGCACGTGGAAGCTGCTAGCCCCAGATCAATACCAACCTGACTGTGCGTTGCAGATTTGATTGCTAATATCCAATCCATTTCTGATTGTTTCGCTCGAAATTGCGTTGGCGTGCCGTTTTCGAGAAGCGACACGGCATGCAGTGATGGCCAACATCCAATCCAGGCCCACGCATAAACCGACCTTTGCGAACGCGAGAGCAGAGAAGCTGACCTGTGGCGATCGCGGTATACAAGCCTGGCGAATAATTGAGTGAAGAAATATTCGTCTTCTTAATTTATTATTGTCTGTAAATATACATCAGTGGAGACCGATACTTGATTACGATATTGCCTCACGAGCGCCACTAATCTCGTCTACCATGAAAATGAAATCTATTTAAAAGAAAAATAACCATAAAAGCAACAGACAAACAAAAAATCTATAATTGCTAATTACTTCATGACGATCAAAGTCTTGGATATTAATAGCTTCACGAGCACATCAACTTTTTAGTGGGGCTTCTCTCCCCACACGCGTCGCGACGCGCCCCAATATCGCCAGACTCCCAATATCCTCACTGTCACCCAAAACATCCAAAGTCAACAACACCCGCGACGCTTCCACGCACGCTAATAAAAAAGAATTCTCAAATATCGCCGCCCTCGTTTATCCATCGACACACGAATACACGCTTCAATAATGGCTCGCACGCGGAGATCGCGTCAAGCTACTGACGCACCCGCTGCAACGGTGCCCGACAGCGATACTGAGCAACAAGCCGCCCCTGCTCGCGGCCGCACGAGAACCAGCCGCGCCGGCCCTTCGAAGAGACAAGCATCAGTTGAAAGTGCTTCTGCCGGACCTTCTCGTGCGCCTGCGTCTTCGGTCCGAAACACCAGCGTCGACTCGGTCGAGATTGGCCGTCGCGCRNTANAACGTCTCAATTTCCCTGGCTTCGGCGATAATCTGATTGTCGCTCAGATTCATGGCGTTGGATGGAGTTCTTGGTGAGTAAGTGCCACGGATAGCGTTGAGATCTAGCTCATCAGGGCGGGCGGATCGGCGAGTCTCTTCAACCAAGTGCCAGTAGGCAGATCGTCCAGCAAGCCATGCATTCACCAGGTTGTTGCCTGTAGACTTCTGAGGCGACACGGGTTTGGGGGTCTCCGTGAGATAGAAGACTTCTCCAAGTGCATTCAAAGCCACAGCCCAAACTCTGCCGGAGAGACGGCGGCGCACACTGTAGTTGTCATC
>JANAKD010000586.1:0-16050 GCA_027627215.1 Lecanicillium saksenae | reverse complement strand
CTGGAGCTGAGCATGGCCGCTTTCGTGTGGTGTCGATGGGTCGGGAGGCAGTGGTGGCGGACGCTGCTGCGGCATGGAGGATCGTGGGACCAGCGGCAGATGGTCCTGACGGGGGAGAAGGGAGTAGTCTGAGCGATCTTTTTGCTGCTGGCTTTGCCTTTCTGTAATTGTTTGGTGTTTGAAAATTTCCTCTAAGGGCGTACGGGGAGTTTTTGGGTATTAGGATTTGGGCCGACAGGACTGGGCGATTCTAGAATATTGATAGCTGAACTGATTGTCATTTGCATTGTATGGATGGACGCACAAAGAGCGCAAAGTACCCGTGCACCATGTAACTCAGTCGAGTGATGACCCGCACGGGCTACGTCAAGCTTGGTTTTGTCTTGCTGGGCGAAGAGGCGGGCTTTGATGCAAGCAGCGGGGTTCGCCGTGGTTGATGGAAAGCCGTAGAGCCAGCGACAGAGGCAAACCAGGCCAGCTGGCAACAAGCCCAGATCGAGATGAACAATGATGAAGTGATTTTCGCGACCTTGCCCAGGACGGCGATTCCCTTTGCCTCTCTAGGCTTCTTTTTTCTTGATGGTGGCAAGTGATCGTGTGCGTATGCAGGTTGGTGCTGGGACCCCGCGCTGTTTGTGCCGGAACCCCTCCTTGGCTGCGACGCCGATGAGCCGAAAAAGGTTAGAGTTTTGGCGATTTTGGTGCTTCTTGCGTGGTGGCGTGGGTCGCTCCAGGCCGCCACCGCGAAAACAACGCAACGCTTTCGTAGGCGCCGCACAAAAGACGCAGATTTTGGTGTATATAAATGTGACGCCTGGTCCCTTGTTTTCCGAAATCTGAAAAGTTCATCAAGCCAAGATTTCAATCTAGATTTCATCTACATACACACACAAACTACCCTCTTTCAACCACACCACCTCAATACCTTCAACATGAACGGCAACTGCGGATGCAACGGCTCTGCCTCGGCCTGCAACTGTGGCTCTAGCTGTATGTTATATACCCATTGCCCCTTCAGTGGTTGGACTTGATACTAACCGAGTTGCTACAGGCACTTGCACTGGCTGCAAATAAATTATACAACTGGCGCTCTGCTGCGACCAATCCGTTATAGAAAAACCAAAGATACCACCAAAGGGGACGAGTTACGATGTTGATGATGATGAGATGGAAGCTGCCACGTCCATGACGGCAGCTTAAAGATAGAATAATGGAGAAATCTTCTCAATCTAATGATACTCTTCTGCTAAGTGACATGCCGTGCCAATACAAGTAGAACAGAGCTTTGGGCGGGGCCCGTCTACAGCACACTAGCGATGCCAACAGTGCTGAGGCAAAGGCACCCAGTGTCGCAATCGAGACAGTGAAGAGGCCAAAAATAAGTAAATAAATAGGAAAAGCAAATAAATGAGACTAAAAAAAGGCATAACTAAAGGAATGAACTATTAATAATTATGTGGTTTGTCCATCTGCCTTCTTCGAGCTGGCGTCATGGTCCTTGACTAACACCAACAAACGTTAGCTCATCAACTCCCAGCATACTGAAATAGGTACCATATCGACGTACTTTTCCAGCGATGTCCACAGTTGAAGCATTCACAAAATGTTGTCACCGGCTCCTCCCGACTTCTCGTGAAAGATTGAGAGTAGCTGACCATGCCCTTCTTGTCGCATTTCCCGCACTCTATCACGGCGCCAGACGCCTGTGGTGGTAAAGGCACCTGTGCCGACTCTGGGGCCGAGACTTGATCCATGCCTAGTAATAAGAAGAGGAGATGAGATTGACAAGCCAAATCTTTTTATGGAGGCTATGAAGCCTCTATTTTATATTAACAGACTCCGCGACCGTGGCTTTTTTTTTGCGGGCCATATCAGGCGGCATTGTATAGGTCGGTAGGGCTGACTGCCTTGTCCGCAGGCCTTCAGCCCAGCGATGCATTTTCAAACAGCAATCACTCAAAACAAAGGTAAGTATCAAATCAAATTTCGCTCATGCATATCCGTCTAGTAGACTTTTGAACCCAGCTATCTCGAGTTTTCCTTCCAAAGCTCACTAAACTGGCTGTTTTCCGTCGCGATCAATGCCTTTGGACCTCCGTCCTCTACAACGGACCCCTTCTCCATCACCAGCACGCGATCGCACATATTCACCACAATATCCAGCCTGTGCGCAATCATGATGATGGTGTAGCCCTCAAACTCCTGCCGCACGATTTGCTGCATGACGCGGTCCGTATCATCGTCCAGCTTCGAGTTCATCTCATCGAGCAGCAGGACACCCCCACCGTGCGACGGGCCAAACGACCGGTCCTTTACCCGGCGGCGCAGCACCGCCCGCGCGAGACTAAACAGCTGCTGCTGGCCGGCGCTGAGGCTGTCGGCGGCCATGGGCGTGTCTGTGCCGCCCAGGCCGTCGACAAACTCTGACAGTCCCACCGCGCGCAGGACGGCGAGGCACTCCTCGCCTGTGGCGAGGCCGAGAGGATCGAGGTTGGACTTGATGCTGTTGAGTCCTGGGAGGAAAACAACCTCTTGCGGGACTACTATGATGCGCTGTCGAAGAGTCGTGCGGTTGATTCGGCTGAGGGGCAGACCGTCTATCGTAAGGTCCGGGCTTGAGGCAAGCGGGTTCAAAAGACGCAAGAGAAGAAGCATCAACGAAGATTTTCCACTTTTTTGTGTTAGAGCTTTGCCTTCTGACGGCATGGAACGAAGTTAGGGGGCCGATTTACCTTCCAGTTCTTCCGCAAATTGCCACGCGTTGGCCTCGCGGGATCGAGAGAGAAATGTTGTTGATCGCAAGGGCTGTAGGTTTTTCGGCTGCAGAATCCTGTGCTTCGGTATCATCCTTGGTGCTGCCAGAGAAAGTCAGCCGTACAGTTTGTATTGTGAAAAAAGAAAAAAAGAAAATCGCACCTGTACGTTGCAGAGACTGAGTCGAGTTGAAAGTCGCACTGCGACGGCCAGGCTTCTGGGACCGGACTGTCTTCATCACCTTCATCTTCTGGTTTAATCGTGCTAGAAAACATTCTGATTCGATTCACGGCACCAATGGATGTTTCGAGCTCTGCATAGTTTCGCATGAGCTGGTTGATGCTGCCAGTCAGACTCATCAACGTCACCAAAGAAGCACCAGTGAAACCTGTGCCTGTCTTGAGCTGAGTCGCAAGCGCCGTCAAAATCACCGCAATCACACCGACCAGGAGGGTGAGATTAGTCTGCAGCCAGATTTGAATCATGGCAAGTAGATACTTGGGTCGTTGGGAGGCGTTCAAGAGAGAACGATTGCGCTCCTTTTCGTGCTCTTCCCACCCAAACGCACGAATTGTCGCTAGACCGCTCTGCGTGTCAATGTAGTGCGTGCTGTACTGAATTAGTTATCTGATTTTCGAATAGTGTCCGATGCTCTACACCTACTAAAGCGGGCTCTTGGCTTCCAGGTCCAGCAAACGGAGCTGTCTTGAGGTGCGCAGGTAAAACATCTGCAGCGAAAAGAGAAGAGCCAGAATGAACGGGTAGCTGATGATGAGGTATGGTGAGGCAGTAGCGACGACGAAGAAGTTGCCGAGGAGAACCGCCAGGGCGGCTCCGGTGTTGATAAAAGCGAGCGGCAACTCTCCATCGACCAACATCGTGTCCTGCGAGAAGAGGTTCGTGATGGCGCCGGTGTCGGTGCTTGTGAACAGAGCAAGCGGTGCCTTGGAGACCGTCGTGATGACCGACTTGTGCAGGTTCGCGGCGGACGAGGCGACAATGTCCACCATGCCAATCTTGGCGCCGACCGCGCTCGACAGAATCTGCACGGCGGCGATGAGGCCGTACAGGCCAACGTAAAAGCTTCGCGAGTGATGGAAGGTATCCTCGGACCAGTAGGAGAGCCAGATGGTACTGAAGTTTGTGCTGGCTCCGGCTACGACGCAGAGCAACCCGAAGGTGATGGAAGAGGTTTTGGTAATGTTCTGCAGATAGTGGACGTAGACTGACCAGTCAGAAGCTGGCCTCTTGAGCATCTCAGCTTCGGCTCTCGCGTCTTCTGCCCTTGAAGGCATCGGCACCGCAGAGGATTTCTCATCTTCTTCATTCTTCTCAACGGCAACATCGTCAGCCTGGAGACTAAGATCCGCCACGTACTTTCCACCGGCGGACAGAACATCAAAAGATCCCTGCTCAACAATGGTCCCCTCATTACCGAGAACAATTATGTGATCAGCTCTGGGGATATGGCGCACGGAGTGGGTGGAGAGAATGACCGTGGTTCCGCGCTTGCGAAGGATGCCATTGCTGCCGAATACGCGACTGAACACCTCTGTTTCGGTATTGGCATCCAGTCCACTGAAGATGTCGTCAAAAATCATCACGTCGGCCTCGGCAAATAAGGCCCTTGCTAGAGCCACGCGTTGCTTCTGACCGCCGCTCAGAACGATTCCGTTGCTGCCAATCTTGGTATTTTGTCCTTTCGGCAAGACATCCAGGTCTGTGTTCAACATGGTGGCATGTATGACACTATCGTATTTCTTCTGGTCAAATGGGGAAAATCCCACAATGTTTTCCTTGACAGTTGTATCCGAGAGAGAGGGAGACTGAGCGCAGTAGCCAGTAGATTTACCAGAATAGCCAATCTTGGTTGAGCCCAATGCCATTGAAAGCTCCCCCAAGAGGGCTCTGCACAATGTTGTCTTGCCTGATCCGATGGGGCCAATGACCATGCACAATTGACTTCGAAGGATAGTCAAGTTGACGTCTTTTAGGACGGCCTTGCCATTCCAGCCAAAAGAGGCGTTGGAAATGTCAAACACGGGCTGCTGCGCAAGCGAGCTAGCAGCACTGATAGCTTCTTCGCCGCGCGAAGGCGGACTACTTTCCATCTGACCATCTGTGCTGGTAGGTTCAATTCGGAAATCTTCCCGAGATTTGCTGGTTAGATATGCCTCGATACGATGCAGACTAGTGAAGGCTGAAATGATGGTCGGGATGCCCTGGAAGAGGGAAGAAAGAGGAGAGGTCGTCAAGCCGATGAACGACAATGACACGAAGAGTGTTGCGGCATCGATGCTTCTTGACGTGAGTGCAAATGTAATAACCGGCGAGGCAGCTGTGGGAATATAGCTCAATACAAACGCAGACAGCAAGATGTATCGAAACTTGGTTCCAGCCTGAATCTCGACGAGACGGAGGCCATGGAGCCGCTCAGCCACGCTCTCAGATATACCAAGCATCTTGTAGTACTTCATGCTGGCTATCGCCGTCGCCGTTTGACTGACTCTTGTCTCAATTCGCTTCATCCACGCCGCTCGCCGGGCCCCAGCAAGAGTCATGGCGCAAAACAGAACGATGGTGCACAAGAAGATGACGACAATCGGTGTCATAAAAGGCAGGCCAATCTTAGTGTACAGAAGCGCGCTTCCAATGGAGACTTTGACCACGCTAGACCACATGAGGTGCAAGTCGTCGATACCAAGCTCAACACTCTCTACGTCGTTGCTCATCAGCGTAAGCGGTGTTCCGTCGTTTGCGACCGCGGTGGTAACCTCGGTCGTTTTCTGGTATATCGCGGTGCACAGACAAGCACGAACCATGCAGACTGCCCGCTCTTTGTAGTAGCCATAGTATGAGCTGGATGTGGCCATTCCAATGTAAACGAGGACGCAAGCGCCGATGAGACCGTAGCCTTGGTTGCTGGGCGCCTCGTCTCCCAACCCAACGTATCGGATCAGGGCCAAGAGGAAAAAGGACTGCGAGAACTGAAAGCCGATGAGTGCAAGCTGGGGCAGGACAGGTGCTAAAAACTCCCATTTGAAGGCGATCAAGAGCGCTCTGAAAAGAGAAACGCTCTTTTTGCCCCTGCGGGTGTCCTTTAGCGCGCCCATGAGCTTCGAGGTCGCCACTTCAGCGCTCAACGCTCTGTCAAGGCCATACAAGTCCTGAAACTGCAGTGTTCCACGGAAACCTCGCAGGAAGAGCTGCTTGAGCCAGGACAGGACCGCGAGACCAAAGATTCCGCTGGTTTCTTCCGGGCTGTGTTCTCCATTCCAGGTGATCCACCTCTCCTTGTTTCTCGTCTCAAGAGCGAGGACGAGCGCCTTAAGGCCGATCGAGACTGTGAAAACGCGAGCAAACACATCTTCGAGATGGTTTTGCGCGGAGAGCCATAGGGTCCTGGCCCGCACAATGTCGAAGAGCAAGGTGAGGAAGACGTAAAAGTTTAACAGAGCAGATGTTCGTCGGGAGCGGGCATGCTCGAGAAAAGAGACAAGTATCATGACCAGACCAGCCGTGAAGGAGAGGGCCTGACTCGCGATAAAAAGCTCCTGAGAGGGCCCGACGTCGGCTACAATGGCGAGGACAAGCAGAGCGAGCTGCGTCGCAGTGTAGATGGCAATTGCGCCCTATTGGTGGTACGAGATCAGATTGTCAGCGTGTTCTCCCTCAGGGGCAGACAACAAGTCTGTTTGCAGGCGTAAATATGAAGAGTATTACTCACTATTTTTATCAATTGGAAATAGGCGCCGGAGACAAGACGTGGCCTGCCTGCTTGGCGATACACCAGGGCGCCGGAGAGGACGAGGAAGGCTGCCGTAGGGATCAAGGAGAACACGACCTGCTCAAATTTCTGCGTAAAGTCAAAGTCGCCGCGACAGCCCTGGACCGCAGGTCCCAGGCTTCCATCGTTAATGCATTCATTATCCATGGCTGGTGTGGTTGGTGGGAGTCGTCGTTGGTCGTCTGCGCGAGTTGATGGCGGGCCTGTCTGCCTTAAAGCAGAGGCAGACACGCAGGCAACAAATTGTATATCTTTTTTTTTCGAAGATAATAATACCAAAGGAAATTGGTTCTGAAATTGATGAACGTCAAGTCCAATGCAATTTTCTTAGAAGAGTTGCAGCAGCACAAAAAGGAGTCACATATTACACGCCGCCGCTAGGCCTTGACGGGTATCTTCCCGCGCACGACAAGGCTGAGTGGCGTGGTACTTTTGTTGGGTGGATGCGATAAACGGTCCACAAAGAGGAATAAAAATTATTGAAACGCAGCCTGATATTGCTGGAATGACTCTGCATAATCTCTGATACTTGAGGATGAAGCACATCACACCCAGTTGGCATTAGTCACGCTGTTATCTCTGAGGCGCACTAGCTGGCAGGGCTGTTGGCCACTGAATGACCCAATAAAATGGCAAACCGTCGATGACCCTGGCAGTTTATCATGAACGGTAGTAAATCGCAGACGAGTAGACAGTGGTACCGTATAATTGAATTATGGCTGTCTGATTCGAGCTTCATCTTTGCTATACAGGTCCCGTCCTGCAGTCTGCCAGTCGCCCGCTGTATTGGTACCGGCGTGTATGTACTTACTGGCGACGGTACCATCTTAATGTATACAGTAAAGTCGCAAATAAAACCGAGATGATTGAGATGATCTACCCCACGAACTGCAGGAATTTATTTAGTCAAGCCTTTAAACATCGATCTGGTCGTGAAACTGTGATATCGAATCACAACGCTATGTAAGGGAATTTAGCTAAGCCCAAACTAGCGACGAGGTAGACCCCGGCCAAGAGACCAAAAATTGACCATTTTCACTTTCATTCAATCAAGTTGATTGTAATATATCAAAGAAGAGCAGGGCCATTAACTATAATTATATAAAGCAAGATAGGCTCGTTGAACCGAACCATGGACAGCTGGCAAATGGTGCGAATTTGTAGCGTCTTGGTCAATAACCAAAGTCATATAACATTCAATCGACAGTAATCAGTAATCAGTATTGAAACCGCGGCACTCTTTTATCTACCTTGACGCATTCTTGTTGCTCTCAATAGTGCTACCATGACTTGGCGAATGCATCACATGCAATTGAGTGAGACACTACAGCCCCCCCCCTGCAGCTTGTATTAGTGGCGCATCTACAGCGTCGTGCCCCGCTGGCATCGCCTGTGGCTCACGTGTGTCGCCGGTGCTGGCGCCTGGAGAGGATTTGCTTCCCCCGCAATTGGTTGGCCTCGGCACAAGCGTGCAGTTGCCAGTTGCCAGTTGCCAGCTGTCAGTGACTGCCAGCTGCCACCAGCTGCGAGCTCCGTTTGTCCTCCGTTTGCTCCTCGGCCAGCTGCCCACCACCACCTTCATTCTTGGCCCGCAGGCCAGCCACGGCATCCGGGGCCAACTCTCATCCCGTGCCTCAACGGCCAACCACAATTTCCCCAGACTTTCATCTCTTTCTCTCCCCGACTTGATACTTCCCTTCACTGGTCGGCGCATCATTCTGCCAATCTCACGACGGCTTCATGGCTTTTTAATTGCCATCTCGCTCCTCCCCTCATCCCGCCCGCTCGCGACCTTGCCCTTGCAGCCAAACCCCAGTGGCGCGCGGCCGATGACGTCCTGAGACCTCTGCGCCTGACCACCTGCAAGCCCTTCTGAATGGCTGCCTTTGTGAGTTGTCCTTGCACCGCTACTACCGCACTAGCCTCCGATATTACTGTGCCCTTTCCTGGGAGGTCAGCGATGGAGGCATTTTCGAATTTTGCTCCCTTTCATACCCGTGACACTATTTTCTGGGCGCTGCTGGGAGCATCGCTGGAGACTGCCGCTTGTCTTGGTGATCGCGCATAGCCGAGCTACCTGTCGCGTGCGCCTCACGCTTGCGATTCTGCCTGCATGCGCTCCGGGGCATCCAGTTTCCCTGACAAACGGACGCTGAACAATATTAATTACGAATCCTCTCGCTAACACACAATTCCCTCAAACCAGGAACCGCACTGGCCGCCCGTCGCAGCCATGTCCGCCTACGACGATGATTTGACGATGGACGGCTCGCCCTCGGTTCTTGACGAGAGCTTCGCTGCGCCTCCTACCTTTGCCGCCTTTTCACCTGTTACCCTATCTGCCAACACTCCCTCGAGATCCTCCCGCCGGTCGACTGTCCTCGTTCACCAAAAGAGCCCATTGCTGCTCGCTACGCCTCCCCAGATCACTCGAGCCCTCGCCTACAGCCACCCGTTCCTCCTCCCGCTCAATACCTTTGTTGGTCTCTTGACATGGAGCACCGGCGATCCTTGGCAGAGCTTTCTTCTCGTCTGCACCTTCTGGTTCGTCGTCCTCTATGGCGATGTCATCATGATGAGAGCCGGTCCCGTCGCTGTCGGCATTGGCATGATCATTGCCATGTACGGCCGACGCTACAGCCCACTTAGTAGCAGCGGCTGGCGCAAGCCTGTCAAGCCCAGCAAGAAGAGATCTTCTACGACTGCACAGTTTTCCGATGTTGGTGATGCCAGCAGTTCTCAAGCTGAATACAAGTCAACCAAGCAAGACGACAGCAACACCAAGCACCAAAAGACGCTCGACGAGATTGTCGAGACCTTGAAAGAATTCACCGGGCGCTGCAACGCATTGATGGAGCCGATGCTTGAAATGACTGACTTCCTCAGCACGCAGCGCACTGCCACCAGTGCCACAACTAAGCCGGCACTAACTGCCATGTTTATGCGACTTCTCATTGTTACGCCCTTCTGGTTCGCTCTCACCATGCCGCCTCTGCGCATCATCACCGTCCGCCGTGTCGTCCTGATTGTCGGCACGATTACCCTAACCTGGCACGCTCGCGTCATGCGAGTCTGCAGGACCATTATTTGGCGAAGCATGACTGTTCGCCGTTTCGCTGCTGCTGTTACCGGCCTCCGCTTTGATACTCCCGTCAAGAACCCCGCTGCCGCTCAGCTTCAAGCTGCCCAAACCCGTGGCCATCGCCGCACCGACAGCTCGCGCAGCGCAAAGAGCGCCGGCGTCAAGTTTACTTTCATCATCTACGAAAACCAGAGACGCTGGATTGGCCTCGGATGGACTCATAGCCTGTTTGCATACGAGAGAGCCGCCTGGACTGATGAACATAACAATTCGCTTCCCTCGAAAGACGATTTTGAACTACCTCATGTTGAGGATGGAAGTCGCATGCAGTGGGAGTGGGCTGAAGGCAGCCGCTGGCGTGTAGATGGTGTCGCAGATGAGCATGGCGCAATAGATTATGATGGAACAGCTGGCCGAAGTGGTTGGATATACTATGATACCAAGGTATGTACATGCAGACATATGCCGGACTTGACCCATTTGCTAACAAGACCCAGTGGAATAGCGGACGCCGTGGAGTTGACGGCTGGGGCAAGTGGACGAGAAGACGCAAATGGTACCGAGATGCTGAATTGGTGGAAATTGAGAAACCCGAGCGTCGCCAAACTACCGCCAAGGATAACGCGTCTTTCCACTCCAGATCGGATTCTGCTTCCGCAGCTAATATTCCTATCATCGTTGAGGAGGACGAGAAAACCGACGACGCAAATGTCAAGCTGATTGATGACAACGCATCCGTATACTCTACCTCGTCAAAGTCATCCTTCTGGCCGCCGATGCTTCGAAGGCGCGCTACCGATAGATCTGCCGCCGATAAGGAGAAGGAGAAGAAGGAAGCACGCGCCAAACGAGCCACCGAGAGGCAGGACAGTGGCCCGGATACGAGTGGCTTGGGCATTCAAGTCGAGATGGAGCTTCAACGGCAAGGCAAGGACGGCGGCGAATGGGGCATCGGAGATGATGCTAGGATGAATCTAGAATGAGAGATGATATCCCTATATATATGTATATTGTATGTGTGCCACGATATTTTGACCATCATTATTCCAAGCTAATGGATGCGAAGAACTCACTGATATTAATGTGATACTTGCTGGCACAATAATTTACAAGTCTGGACGTGGTATACACCATCAACGTTGAATCAAACTATAACCCGTTATCTAACCCAAAGCTCATCACGTAGTATTGGGGCCATATAAGGCGAATGAATTCAATCTCCTTCACTCGTCCTTCCCGTTGACTATACTCATGCACTGCCAGATCAATCCGCCGTTCTCCTCCGTGGCCCCTCCTCCTCCGCCGTGGCCTTTGCCTGAGCCCCATCACACTGCTCCGGCGTCCACTCCYCGCGGGACCAGCTCCCCGCGCAGCCGCGCCGCATCTACCTCGTCGGCGGCGGCTCGCTGAACCCGGCCATCGCCAAGACGCTGGGGGCCGTGCTCGGGGNCGCGGACGGCGTGTACAAGCTCGACGTGGGCGGCAGCGCGTGCGCGCTGGGCGGAGCGTACAAGGCCGTATGGGCGTTAGAGCGTTCCGATGGCGAGACGTTTGACGACTTGTTGGCAGGCCGCTGGCAGGAGGAAGGCTCGATCGAAAAGGTGGATGTTGGATATCGCGAGGGTACTTATGAACAATACGGCAAAGTCCTCGGTGCGTTTGAGGAAATGGAGAAGAGGCTGCTCGAGGAAGAAGAGCAATAGAAATGAAACTTCACTTTAAGAAAAGCGAGGAGGCAAGACTGAAGGCATCTATAGTTTTTCATTATATAATACACGAGATTCGGCATTCGTCTCGTTTTTGGCGCTTATCTAACGTATTTGCTCATGAATCGTCTATGGAAATCAGAGCGCAAAAGATCCTACGCCAGAGTTAGCATGTCCAATAGGAGACCATGATGGGAGTAGCAGAAACTCACGTTGACAAACTCCTTCTTCTTGCCCTTGTCTTCGGTTCCACGCGCTTGGTTCTTGAACACGACATCGTCGTCCCAGCGGCGCTTCATCGTAAAATCTTGCTTATTTAGCAGAGGATTACCCAGCGCAATGTTGCGCTCTCGGGCGTCCTCCTCTTCTCTTGCGCGCTCAAGTTCCTGTCCCCAGCTGTTAGCCATTGCCTCCCGCACCACCGTTGCGCCTGCTGTCCAAAACTCACCTCTTGCTTCTTCTTCTCTTCTCGCTCCCTGCGTACTCTCTCGAGTTCTCTCTGCAGCTCCGCATCTTCATCATCACTGTCGTCGCTATCGTCGCTGTCATCATCGTCCTCGTCCTCGTCGTCATCGTCGTCTGCGTCAATGTCGCGCGTCTCCTCCAATATCCTCCGCCTCTTGGCATTTATATCTTCTTCTTCGTCGCCGGCTTCCGCGCCGCCGTTCGTGGGTAGGGGTCGCTTTGCTGCGNCATCTACAGCGGACGGACAGCCAAACTGTCCGATGCGGTGTTGACCGTCCCGACGCCCGACGATGCCATGGCTGCCTTCAACTCTATGCCGGTTATGAACGCTGCTCCGGCACAAAACGATTCAATCGCCATGAACCACGCCGCCGGTCAAGCCATGACCATGGATGCCTTTGATCAGGATCTCGGCGGCTTTGATGAAGCCCTCATGTACGTGTCATGTCCCCCGTTGCTACGCCGCAGCCCGTCCTTGCCTGCCCTCCCGCCCTTTGCCGTGCGACCGTCGTCTGTCGACGACTTGACCTGCGTCACCCGTGACCAATAGCTAACCGTTGCGCCATTCCCTCAAAACAGAGACACCGGCGCACTTCCCACGCTGCCATTTACGCCCTCTTATGACTTTGAAAACTTTGCGACCACTTTCGAGGATCCCTTTTCCTACTCGACTCGCCAATATGAGCCCACCCCGAACCAGGACGCCCTCAACGAGGAGTCCTCCCCGCAGGAGCTCGACAACAAGCTCCTCGGCTTCTCCGACCCCGTCATGAACGCCACCATTGTCGATGATTCTGGCAAGTTTGCCGACATGGGCATGTCCGCCGAGCTCTACGGCATGTTCTTCGTCGCCGAAGACGTTTTTGGCGGCGAAACCAGCGGTCGCCCGCTCGAGCTGACCTGCTACCGCCGTAATCTCTGGCAGTGCGCTGGTCAAATCACTCTGCCGCGCGCCATCTCTCACATCATAGACGAGCAGGGCCGCCAGATTCCTCTAGTTGAGCTTTCCGCCTCCATCAATGCCATCGAGTCCATCGAGGGTAAAAGCACAGAAATCATCTCCATCCCCTGGAAGAGCTCAAATCCCCAGCCTGGCGAGGACAGCAAAGTCGCCACCGCCCCGCCCAATGTCAATATTGACCTGTCGGCCGGCCAGGAGCTCGATGCCAACCGCGTATCAGTCCCCGTCTCGTGGAAACGACTACAATTTAAGCACGCAACAGCCAACAACGGCCGCAGAAAGGGTCTCCAGCAACATTACGTCGTGCAGATTGGCCTTGTCGGCAAGGCTAAAAATGGAGAAACCATCAAGATTGCCGAAATTCAGTCCGGGCCCGTCATTGTCCGAGGCCGCAGTCCCAGAAATTTCGACAGTCGAAAGGACGTACCCCTCTCCGGCGATAAGCGCATGGAGAGGAAGAACACGGCCAGCTCGGATAGTGCCGCCCTCAAGGTCGAGCGAGAGAACCTCCAGGCCGCCATGCAGCGATACCAGTCCATGTCTGGAGCTGTATCTGTAAGCTGCCTCGACCGCACGCTCATGCGCGCATTGCTAACTTGAATGTAGAATAACGACTGGGCCACGCCTCAGCCTGTGCCGCAGCCTAGCCAAAGTCCGCATCCCGCGAAACGAATGGCATTGTCGCCAACTGTCAGCAAACCGCCCGTACCGGCATGGAACCCGGATGCGCCGAGAACGGGCTCTGGCCATCGAGGCTCCATGTCGCGGCCGCGCGAAGCCGGCGCACCTATCAACCTTTCGCTCTCGGAAGACGAGAGAAGCCCCAATCGATCGAGTGCTGAGCTGCAGAGTCCAAAGCTTGGCAAGTCGCACCCGGCCATCGGTCAGCACGCGGCTAGCAGCCCCAACGAAGAGGCCGACCCGCTGTACGAGTACTTTCCTCTCAGCGTTGACGATTGGTATGTTTTCCACGATGACTGCGCCGAGTTGGCGTTGCTAACGAGATATCAGGATGCCACCAGTAGATGCCGTCTACAGACCCCACGTAGTGCACCACACGCTTGAGCCTCTCGAGATGGTTGAAGCCAAGCGAAGCAAAGCGAAGCGATACTTTTTGGCCGATTGAAAGCAGTATCCTGCCAACGAAGCGCGATTTTCACGCCACGATAACAACCCCTGTACCAATATCACATTGCATCCATGCCGGCCACCGAGCATGCGTAGCAGGATGCAACGGCATCACTCCCAGCTTGGGCTGGGAATGCAGCTGCTTCACTGTCCCTTTTTTGAATGAGCATGTCGACCATTGTTGGATACATGGAACGCTGCTTACTTCTATTTTTGTTTCCTTTTATTTATACCCAAGGGTCATGTGTTGTCCTTTTTTTCATCATATTTGGCAGCAGCGTTTTTGGTCTGGGAACAATTGTATATACAGTACCGCCTTTCGTTTTTTTTTTGGTTCCGGTCGAGGGAAAGACTGTCCTGTCGACGGGAGAGGTATTCATTGGGCATAGGGTGATTTTTGCGTATCCAAGAAAATATAAAACATTTCACCGTTAACTTTGTCTTGGTGATGGGGGAGAGGGGGGGGGGGGGTATGAAGAAGAGGAAGAGGATGGTCATGAGAAGATGAAGAAGATGAAGAAGATGAAGAAGATGGTATGGTAATAGTAAATGGCGGGAAAACTGCAACAATGGCAATTGGAAGTGTGGCTTGTTATGGATATGTGTCTATATATAGCGACAGGACGGACATTGATGGGTATCCAATAGATGCATGCACGATGCCAAAAAGCACGTTATTATGGCACACCCTGCCCAGCTGCCGTCACCTACAAGACGCGACCGCTGGTCTGTGTGTCTGCTTTGTTCCTGCCAGGAGACACGTTTTATGTAAAACAGGTAATAAAAGCAAAAAAAGCATGCGCTGTTTTTTTTTTACTTGTAACATTGGATACTTGCGAGACTAGACACGCGCAAGAAAAAAAAAAGCCTCGCAGCTGTCCAGGGTACCGTGATTCAGTGTAGCTTGGTGTTTGATGCATCCATGGGTCTGACCGTTGTGGATGTTTTTCTTGTCTTGTCTTTGTCTCTGATTTTTACCCCTCCACGTAACGTAGCCTTTCTCACTCTTGTCTCTCCATGCATAAAGAGGTGAGATGGGGATGACGAGGAAAAAAAAAAAGACGCAATTCACAAGTATCATTATGCGAAATGCACTTCTTTCAGTTTATGTGTGTCCTTTTTATGAAATGCATCGTGCAATACATTCATGGCGCCATCTTCAGGGTAGCTTGGCATCGCAGTGGCGTTTCTTTTCATACTATTACTTCCTCACACACTATACGCCAATTTAGCTCCCAGTCGGCACCGCCGCCGTCTTCGGCAGTTGTTTTAGTCTTGGTCAAATATTTCGAAACGTGGTATCTTATGTATATTTTTGTAATACTATAAAGAAAAGAAAGAGTCTAGAATGTCAACCCAAGTAAAAAATAACACCACAAGGACAATGGACCTGTTTTTTTCAGTCTAGAAGCATAAAAAAAAAGAAGCANAAAAAAAAAAAAAACGTCAACTCTTTCCAATCATGGTCGTGAGATTTCTCGTTACACGCAAAGTGCACCAAAGTGTTTCTCTCTCTCAACTACAGCTTACGCTTCAACTGCGTTGGACTGCTTGGCGGCCTGCTGCTCGGGGTTGGGAGTTAGTCTTTGGTTGAGAGCCGGTTCCGGGATGCGGGAAGCCATACGGTCCGGGATGAGCTCCGGAGAGACGGAACGGATGGGGTACTCGGTGGCGGGGGTGGCACGGAGCAGCTGCGAGGTCGTGGGCTGGGGCGCGAGAATGGTGGGCGACGAGACGGTGTCGATGCGCGTCTCGGGGACGGGACCGTTGCCGGTGCGAACCTTGGAGGGGAGGATCTGCTGGAAGCCGGCCTCCTGAGCGACCTTTTCGATGCTCTTGAAGTACTGTTTCGTGTTAGCAAAAGATTCGCATTGAGGAACTCGGTAATTGGTTGGGCCTACCTTGACAGTCTTGACCTGGAGCTCCAGGGTGGCGTCCTCGTCGGCGACAATCATGGGGTGGGGGTGCAGCTGCAGGCTGGAGAGCGTCCACATATGGTTCACGCCCTGCTCGATGCAGCGCTGGAGGGCGAGCGACTTGCGCTGGCCGAGGATGATGACGACGACCTCGCGGGCCTCGAGGACGGTCTGGACGCCGACGGTGAGGGCCATGCGGGGCACCTTGTTGATGTCNATTGTCAAAGAAGCGCGAGTTGGCGAGGATGGTG
>JANAKD010000585.1:0-16083 GCA_027627215.1 Lecanicillium saksenae | reverse complement strand
CTCCAATCCCTCCCAGCCTCTCGGCTTGGCTCCCCACGAGGCCAAGGCTGAGCAGGCACGTCTGCTCACCCTGCTGCGATCTGTAAATCCCATCGCCGTCGCCGATCAGCTTTGCAAAGCTGTTGCCTTCTTTGGTGGAATTCCTGGCGCTCCTGCCCCGGAAACGAGAACGCAATTTCCGCAAAGTCACCAATCTAATGGATCAGGCTCGCAATTCGTATCTTGGCTAGCAGAGATCTTCCCTGCCTCAGCTGATCACTCCTCGCTCCCCGCGGCTCCTCCTGCCCCGAACGCAAATGCCGCCCAGAACCAGACGCCACCAGTGTCTACCCAACCAACGCCAGCAACNGTACAACGCCACACAACCGGATGCCATTTCGAATACGCAACCCGCAGACGCAGCGGCCGATCCCACGGCAGACTCGGATGCGCCCGCCGTACCAGTCAAGCGTGGCCGTGGACGGCCAAAGGGTAGCAAGGGCAAGCCGAAAAATAAAGATCAACCACCGGCCGATGGTGATCCCATGGCCATGCACGGCTCTCAGGGCCCCAATGCTCCTGGCACTTGGCCTGGCCAGCAAATGTACTCGACCCAGCAGGGGACACCAGGCCAGGCGGATACGGGGACACCTGGGAAGAAACGAGGTCGCCCAAAGGGCTCCAAGAACAAACCCAAAAATCCTAACCCTACTACTGCAGATGCAGACACGACTCAAGGGCAAGAAGGTGACGAGTCGCAAAATTCTTTCATGTCACCTATGGGCCAAATACCCAACTCCTTGTCCTTGGGCCAGGATGGCAACCGAAGTTCCTCGGGTCCTCTCGGCCTTTCTAATATGATTGAACCGAGCACCTCGCAAACACAAAGCGGTTGGACCAGCATAGGCATGCCAGCCAACCAAGATGCAAGCCCTGCTCCCTCTCGGAAGCGTAAAACCGAGAAGCAGCAGCCCGATGTATCAACTTCTACCCCGAATATGCTTCCCGGTATCCAACAGGACGGTGCGCATGCTGCAGACCCCACTGGCAAACGACGGCGCTTCTCTAAGGACGGTGCAGTCTTCCCACAAATGGGCGGTCAGGCTAGGATGAACTCATCAGAACCGCCTGTTCAAAACTCCAGCTTCCAGAGCCCGTCTCAACAAATGATGGCTTCAGGTAGCTTTGATTCCGCACAGCAACCCCCGAACCGAAAACCTGGTGCAAGAGGCCAGCCTCCCAGCCGTCCCGGACAACCCCAACCGCAGCAATACCATCAGCAACAAGTACAACAGCAACCGCAGCAGCAACCATTCCCCCACCAATCTGGTCAGTCCCAGCAACAGGCATTCGGCCAGCAGCCAGGGCAGCATAAGTCACCTGTTATCGGGGGCAATCCACCGCAGCAGTCGGCTGGTGCCATGGACATGTCAGGCACTGGTTTGTCACGAAGCGCCATCTACAATCAGCAGCAGCAACAACAGCTTCAGCACTTTATGAACCAACAACGAATGTCTGTCGACATGAACCCTGGCGCAAATCCGTCCAGTCAATTCAATCAAGGCAACAGTGGCGGCAAGAGTCCCATGTTTCCTCAAGGCCACATGGTTCGCGCGGCGTCAGGCGATGCCAGCATGCAGCATCAGCAGCGGCCATCGCCAGCAAGCCAGAGTTCACAGCTGACCCAAGATGCCTCTCGCATGGGACAGCCGAACTTTGGAGCACGAGCACCACCCGTTACCACTGCTGCGGCGTCCCCTTCGATTAACAGCCCTTTCCCGCCCAACTATGCGGCGCGAAATTACATGAGCATGGGCTATGGCAGCATGGGTGGTGGGCGTGTTCCGGACACTACCAGCCACTCTTTTGGCGGTTCCGCGGGTCAGATGAATAGCATGAACCATGCCGATCCGGCCAGCATGGGGCATCGAATGTACCAGTCGATGCAGCAGCACCAACAGCAGCAGCGACAATGACCATAATCGACGGCCTGACTCCAAGTCGTCCGAATCATCAACTGTACATTTAACTTCTTGCAAGAGTGTATTTCCATGCCTGGGGGGGGGGGATTCTATCTTGATATTTGTTTAACGTTTGCTTTGCTTTGCACACACAAAGGAAAGGGAGCAAGATACCAACATGGCTGCTTTTTCTTTTTTGCTTTTATATATTCAGGGGCGTTAACATTCGGAACACTGGCCGGCGGGATGGGGGTAAAAACTCATTCTGCAGAGCGTGAGCTTCTGATTTGATTATACTATACGGGAAATGAGGAGGGGATGGGGGAAAATGTGCTGCTTGGAATCGGCTAGGATGGAGGGACGATGGGTTTGGTATTTGATACGATGCAGGGCGCGGGATTTTTCTTTGGACCAAAGAGCTATTCTTTGATATTCTCACATGTACATATTTTATCCTGGAGCGAAATGAATCAATGAATGTCAACAGCCACGATTACAGTGATGTAATACCGGAGTTGTTCAACAGAAGTACAACATGCACTACATGCACAACGGGCCATCAAAATTATGTGAAAATTCGTGTTTATTTCCATTTCAAGTTTCTATACTCGAAATTTCGTCCTTTCGTAACTCCCTACACTATCAACCGTACGAGTGAAAAGACTGCTCCAGCAAAAAATTCCCTTTAGCCAAAGCAACAACACCGCAATAGACATCTATAAGGAAACAAACACGCTAAAAATTCCGAAAATCCTCGCCGCAATCGTCCATTGGCGGGCTTGCTATATATCCAAGCAATGAGAAACAATAAATGAAATGAGAGAATGTGGGTAATGGTAGATGAAAGAAGACGTGATAAGAAAACTAAAGAAGGTAGAGAAGTAATGGCTATCCAGCCGAGGTGAAAAGCAAAGAAACGCCGGTATATGCGAAGATTGTTCTTTCAAGATAATAGTAATAATAGCAAAAGGAAGTCCATGATCCTTTTATGGCGCAAGGGTGGTGAGAGGCTTCACCCTATCTTTTATTTTGGGCTCGTGATTTGTTTGCGAAAGAGGCTTGCGAGAGCAGGTGGTGCCACCCAGAGAGTTTGTTGGTAGCAAACTGTTTGGGCATGGCACAAGACATCGTTTCGGGCATGACCAATTCTGGCCAACTGCTTAAGAATCCGACTAGTCCGCGTCGTCTTCTGCGGCACCAGCACTGGGCGGCGGTCGGACAGAGTCAGGGTTGTGACGTCCATACCACCACTCGTCTTCCTCTTCCATGCCGTCCTGGCGAATCAGGTCAAGCATGACTTGCTGGTTGCGCTTAATGTCTTGCGCGCGCGGCACAATCTTGCGCTCCAGGATAAGGGCCTCGGCAGTCGTCAGCCAGATTTGCTGCAGCACCGGTAGGTCGTGGAGAATCTTGTCGGCATTATCGGGGTCCAGCGGTGCCATGGGCACATCGGCAGCCAAGCTGGTATGGAACACCCAGTTCGGGTCAAAGTAGCCAGAGTTGGAAGCGTCCATCGACTCGGAGGGACTGCGGACTCTGTGCAGGGAATCGCTGAATGACGAGCGATGCATAGGGCGGTCACCGCTCGTTGACTTCTTTCGTCCAAATCCTCGGAGCCCTGCGAGACGGGCTTTGCTCTGGGGTTCGGCAATCGGCTCCTTGGTGAGACCACTGTACCACACATCAACAGCTGCTCTTCGGCTGTTGTATCCCTTGATTTCCCACAATCTCTCAACCTGTCGCAGACCACCCAGACACAGAATAGCGACGTGAACCTCGTCAGCAGGCTTTTCGCGCAGGTAACCTCGCAGTGATCTCTCAACACGACCAACATATGTCGGAGGTCTCAGGCGACGGCAAAAGGACGATATTACAAGAGGGAACACCTCGTGCACACGCAGCAGCGTCTGGTCGTCATACATGTCCATGATCTTCTTCTCAATGGGGTTGAGTGTGTACGGCTCGTGTTGCAGTCCGTGGCCATTGTTGGCGGCAATGTGTTCGAGGTGAAGCTTGCGATATGTTTCGAAGAAATGAAAGATGGTGAAGAGAAGAGGGATGAGACGTCGTCGCATAATTTCGTGCTGCGGCGCAAAGGCTTTCCTTTGAGCTTCCGTCTGCTGGAGGAAGATATCCTTGGTGATCCACTCGCACATGAGATAGGCAAGCTTAGCGGCGACGTGAAGGCGATGCCATATGCTGCAGAGGGTGTGGAAGTTGTAGTCAGAAGAGTCATTAATGGGGTATAGTCGGAGTGCGTAGGCGGGAATGTGGTTTTCGATGTGGTAGCGGACGATGGGGCCCTCGTTGAGGGTGATGAGAGTGTGCCAAGGCTTCGAGGTGAGGCGGAGGTTGAGAACATCTGTCAGAGGAAGTGACGAGATGATTTGAACCTGAAGCTCGTTTGGGAGGGCGAGGAAGAGCTGGTCGAACGGGATAGCGCTGGTGGTCGGGTCCGCGATGACTGCGGGTGGCGGTACAGCAACGGTCTCGGGCTCGATGTAGGGAACGGCAGCAGGGATAGCAGTTTTGGTGTGCCGTAACGAGACACGCTGTCTGATGCCGAAGAATCGGCTCTTGTCTTTCTTCTGTTCTGCAGGTTTGGACTGGACATCCGCCGTCTTGGATTCGCGGAGAGGCAGGATAAACGTCGACGCGGGTAGTGCGGTGGTTGTCGATACGTTTGCCGTCGTGGCCGCTGCGGATGACTCGGGAGTCTCGGTCTGCGTCTGGTTGGCGTTGAGCTGATTTAATTTCTCAAAGTAGCGCTTCGAGGCGAACTCTGTGATGTGAGGAGGGTCCATGGCGACTGGACGGGGGGTCTGCGTTTCGGCCATGCTTGGGGAGATGTCGACGTAACGTGTCGACAGCGAGTATTCGGGTGAGCGAGTGACTAGGTAACAGAATTACCCAAGGAAGGCGTTGGATGTCGAGTCTATGTGACGATGTGATGACGAGCGGCCAGGCGCTGGCCGGCTCGAAAGCGAATCTACGTTCGCTTCGTTACTGTTGGAGGCAGAGGACCAAGGTGATCATGGTGGCCCTGCGCAGGGAGTAGATGGATTCGACAATGGCGAGGGACGAAGAGGTGTCAGTTCTAGGTACCCGGAAGAGAGGGGTGCAGCGGATGTATAAGGAACGAGGCTGCCAACGACTGGTCGATTCCTCGTCTTTGCGAACGGAGTCGTCGGGCCGGGATACTGTCTATCGGGCGGGGAGAGCGACGAGCTGCAACGATGAGCTGGATCAATGCAACTTTGATGGTGGCGAGTACGGCCGTCGAGCGCCGAAAGGAACGTTTGGTTGAAGAGAGAGGAGGTCGAAAGAGAAAGGAAACAGAGAGCGACGAGGAGGAGGGTGAGAAGAGTAGGAAAGGAAAAAGAGGAGCGCTCAGGTGAGACTGGAGGAACGGATCGCTATCTGTGGGAGGGGTGTGCGCGGTGAGAAAGAGGCAGCACACGCCGTCGATGCGAAGCGTTTGGTAGAGGGAGATGAGGCGAACGGAAAAGGACAGCGCCTTGGTTGTGGTTGTATGTTGGTAGATGTGAGGATGAAGGAGAACGGCTGGAGCAAGGGCCCCAGCAGGTTCGGTGGTGAAAATGCGTGGGACTGGGGCGAGTGGACGTTTCGCTGGGCCTGAAAGAAGCAGCAGCACAGCGGGCGTGGGCGAGGCGGGCGGGCGGGAAAGAGCAGAAACAGAGTGCAGCAGACTGAGTGGAAAGGGGGGGGCGTGGATGTGAGTACGGGTCTAGCGTGGCCCAGCCAGCCAGCAAGCACCCAGTCAAAAGAGCCACCAACAGCAAGCAGCACCACTAAAGAGTCTGGGGGAAGACGCACGCTAGAAAGATTGTTGCAGGGCTTTCAGCGCCAGAAACATGGGGTGATTGAGAAAAGGGGGTGTGAGAGAAGCTGTAGAGGGGGGGTGTGCAGAAGCTAATAATGCCGACGCCTGGAGGAAAAAGAATGGCCTCCTGGGACCTAAATGTTACCAGGCGGGCAGTCCGGGGGTGCTTCTCTGTGGGCTGGTTACAGGCACAGGCACACTCTTCAGCGGGCGTGCGGGTGTGTGGGCGCTGGCAGCGAAAAATGTCTTTCTGGTACGGCCGTTAGCCGGCGTAATAGTGGGGTGTGTCGAGCCCCCCAACCAGCCCAGAAAAAGAGGCCCCCCCCCCCAAAAGTACTACTCCGCAGGGCTGCCAGCCAAAAAGTACCCAGCCAGCACAGTGCGACAGTGTCTGGCTCTGGTCCAGAGGTTTCCGGCTTGGCCAGATTAGGACGTTCCGGCCCCGTCTAACAGCAGCAGTTCAATGAACTCAGTAGGACAGACGGAAAGCGAGAGAGGAGGAGCCGTATCTCTGACTCTCTCCCACAGTATCTGGCACTGTCCTGCAGGGGTCTCCTCAGCGTGCCACCTGCTTGCTGGAATTTAGCCGAACAAGCCCGATTCCTGAGGGCGCTAGAACAACCTGCAACAGCCTGACCCAGCTCTCTAACCAACCTATCAATACACTGCTGAGGCCACCATATTTCCTACCAGATACGCTTTTGGGTCGTTCTTTCACCTGCTGTTACGCTACTGGCCTTGGCTCCGCCAACGACTCGGAGTATTATCAACGGCCTTGCTTATTGCTCAATCCACCACCACACCAACACCACTCTCACACACCTGACACCACCGCAAGCCTTGCATGTGCACTTATCAATCGAGCCAGCTTTCCCACCCACGAGGATAATAAAAGGCCCTTTTATTTTGGAAAATTTCGTATCTGACAGGTTCGTCTCGGATATCAGTTCCTATCTTGCCTAGCCCACCGCTCTATCTGGAACAAGTTCCCGATACTAAATCTGCATCAACACGATGCCACTGTCTTCACCGGTTCAGCGAGCTGCCGTAAACATGCACACCGAATGAATGCGTGGAGCTCATTTGCATTTATCGTGTCTAAGAACTGTACCTAGGAAACAGGACATCCCTTTGAAGAAACCACCTGTGGATGGTAACGTAACGCGGGGCTCCATATCAAATTCCTGCTCACCTGTATCCAATGCATAAAAAAATACATGAGACGAGGCACAAATGCCTTGCAGCCTCACTACAACCTGTCATCTTTGGAATCCGCTTTCTCGATAGCGAATTTTCACTCGCTTTTGTATCTCCGCCGCTTTCCCACCGCCAATATTCACAATCTTGTCGAGTCCCGCTGAAGCACATAACCATGGGACCATCGAAGCTGCACCTTACGTCCTATTCGTCACGCGTATCCGTGCTCTGACAGGAGCCTATAAAGACATTTTTGCGTAGCCTAACAAAAAGCAGAGAATATCAAAGACGACGAAAAACCCATTCCCCCCCCTCGGGACTCGCACTACGTTCTGTCGTTTCTTTAGTCCGACTGGCGTCACTTGCTAACCACACGGGACGGGCAGCACCAAAAGTGCTTACGACTGCATCGCCGCACAAAGAATGCATACTTGGGGGTGATGCAATGCCACCAATAAGCTGGCGGCTTGCCTCCCTTTGCGTTGTCTTTGCTCAGGTGTGGGCAGGGTTGCTATTCTTGTCTGCTACATACAAAGTCTTGCTGTTGTCTGACACGGCCCGCAAGTCTAACAGCCCAAGACGACGAAAAAAAAAATCAAATCGGCATGTCAAAGTAAACGAGATAACTTGGAAAAAAAGAGAGAAAATAGTTAATCGCATTACACTGCATGTCGGCCCGGCTGGTGAGTAGCTCGTTGACCCATGCCACAATTCGCTATCAAGGAAAAGATGGCGCAAGACGAACCCGCTCTCCCGAGGTCACTGACTTGTGCCATCTGCATTTCTTTTCTCGGTCTTGATTTCCCGGAACCCAGATCCGTAATTACCTAGCCTCACCTAGACTGTTCCAAAATCGCTTCGTTGCCACTTTGCTTTTCGGTCTATTCTTCCTTTTGTCCAATTTTTCTCCTCTACACCAATCTATTTTACCGGGGACTTCGGCCCTGTTCTGGTGCATGGACCCCGAACATGCGTTATCTTCGTGGAGCCGCCCGCCGCCGCTCGCCCGCTTGCCATTAGATTCCGTCCGTCTTCTATCAGGTAACAATCAAATATTGCTTGTCCACGATATACCGCAGCGATGGGTGGGAAACCCCTTTCAAGTTGCATAACATAACATTTACACACGAAAATTGAAGGATGGCGTGAGACTAGCCTCTGTCACCAAAAAGGGCAGCAGCCACCATGGGCGGCCCTACTCCGGTCATTCTCCGCCAGCGTCCGAACCTGTGTCTCAAGCGCCGTAGATCCGGTGCAAGGCCCTGGTGCAACACGAACTTTGGCACCCTAAGCTGACTGTACTCCTCTGCACAGCCGTCCCGTTGACGTTTTCAATCGAGCGCTTGCATCGGACAAACCAACGCTTCTTTTCGTTCGAAAGAGCCGCAACGGTGGGCAATTATATCATCGCCCGGTATTGGCCCGCCGTGATGCCCGGCAGGAGGACCGGTAAAAGCAGGCAGGGTCAAACTGCATCTAACCTCCCCTGATTCTTTTTGGCACCCTTGGTCCCCAGCCCAGGCACCGTGGGAGATGCATGTCTTGGATCAGAGCGACGCTACGCAGCAAGTACCGTCTGACTTTGGAGTGGCCTCCCAGCATACGTTGTTCTCTTCTCTCCCCCACTGTGGCAGCGTCTGCTACACTGTTTCGGAAGATTTTTTGTAATCCCACAGCACGTTGTCACCTGTTTTCATGAGGGTTGCTATGGCCGCTCTAGTTTCCGATGAAAGAGAAACTCAATGCTGCCTGCTCATTTGCAACGTTGGGCGCGTCCAATGAGGGCCCAAATCTGAGACCTGGCTCTTCCCCAGCTTGATTCTGTCACTGTCGCGCTGCAGCATGTAGCTCTGGTACTCCCGCCCAAATCTCGATTTCCCCAGTGCCCTGACAAAATTCAGCAAAGGACCGCGGCGCCCTTTCCCCAGTTGCACTCGGCACTGCGTAGGCTCAAGATCGGCACGAGCTTCTACAACCACAGTCCACGTCACGAGGGTCCGCCTCGGCTCACACTTCCGCCAGCTCCGCGCATCGTACGTGTAAACCGCGACGAGAAGGTCGTCTTGTTGCTTGTCACACTGCGAATGCCGTATTTCAGCCTGATTAAGGCGAAACCTTGCCAGCTGTTTCATTCCGGCCGACCCTTGGCTAGGCAAGGTGTGCAGCGATACAGCCCCCCGCGCGCGCGCCTTTTCTGGCATTCCTGTCGCCACGGCCCAAGCTGAGACAAAAGGCGAGACTTTTGCCTCTTGCCAGCCACTCGCTGGCAGCCGGAGAAAATGAAGCGACCTCTAACCCGAGAAATGGAAGGCGCACATTGCTCGCTTCGCGGAAATTTGCGCACGCCGCCCATCCTCTTTCCCCAAGTGTTTGCCTGTGTGCTGAGCTAGCGGTTTGCGTTCCATCAGCTCGTGCTTGGAGATGAGCTTACCCAGGCCCCCTACCTCTTGCCTCTCTCTAGAGTGTTACGCAAGAGTAGAAGGCGCATAGCGTAGTCGTCTTTCCGTGTGTTTGGGAACTTTTTGAGCCAGTGTATTGCTGGCGGCAGGGACGCGACACTGTCAACACGGCACCACATTAGCACCCAGAAGTGCTGGTGCTGTGGCTGGCAGCTGTCAAGAGGGGTAAATAGCTTTCTTCATTCGGATTGTCGGTCAGTTGTTTCTGCCGGTATCGTCATATAGGCATTAACTTGGAAGTCGGAGATGAAATACGGACCCAGCACGCAAGCTACCAATGAGTCGAATAGATTGCATGCATAGATACCCCGCAGCCGACCTATCACGGACCCCTACTATGAAGAGACGGTCGGGATGCGTTTCGCGATGATGAGCCATGCCCAAATCGAAAGCCACGTCGAGTCACATTTTGTTGGTCGCTCTGTGTTGCAAATCTTAAATCCGGCTGATCGTCCTCGGCGCAACAGTGGCGAGGTTTGGCTGGATGCCCGGGTACCAAGGGCCTTGCACCACTCCTGGGCCTCGACCCGGGAATAGCGCTCCCCACCACGTTTTCCTTCCCGCGATCCCTGGTACCACGCATGACAACCGTAGTCGGAGTATCCCACAGACCTCGCTTCGTCAAAAAATCATGTCGAACTACACAACACGCAAGCCACATATAATGATTAGTCTTTAGTACCCCCCTTTCTCTCAATTGGCATGTTTTTAGCAAACGAGCCGGCTCTGTAGCGTTGTCTACCAATATCAGGTTTACGTACCTGGCCACAAGACGGCGCAGAAATTTGAATATCCTTCGTGCCTAGTCGATAGGCAGTAATGATGGCTCAATTGCCAGCACCCATCATCATAGAGATTTTTATATGCTCGTTCACGTCATTCTCCTTTTCATCCCAGGGGCTCTTGTTCGGAGTGTGCGACGGACGACACTCCGTAGTTTTTGCCCAACAAGACTCTCTCCAGCCAAGTCTCTGTGAAAATTAAATGCTGTAGCTTCGGACAGCAGGACCCAAAAGAGAAGTTAGACGTCACAGCAGTCATGCAGCAAATAATGATGGTATAGATTTTACGTACAGGCAAAGCACTTGGGCTGTTGGCATTGCGTAAAGTTCATCACCACGTGTGCAAGCATTGCAAGAGCTGTGGGCCAGAGGATTACTGCAGAACCACAAAGCCACATGAGGCCTCGTGTCTATAGTCAGGGAAGCAAAAAAAAAAGTTACCAGCGTGGGTATGGCTTGCTTGATTTTCCTGTTCGCGGCCACCTCGATATCGTGGCTTGACCCAGCGGTGCGCCACAACTCCTGGGGATCGCTGACCAGGATTCTGCGCATTGTTACAGCAATTTACGCAACTTGGCTCCACCAACTGGCGACTGTGGCTGCCTCTCATGTGGCTGTGCGCAACGGCGACACCCGGACCGTTCGTCATGGACAGGCCGCTAGCGTGCTTTCGCTACACAAGGGGCCATTGTTTGCAGCTGCGCGCCGTTGACTAGTGGCCCGCTGGAGGACACCAGGAGGTCTTCCAAACAGGGTTGAGGACGACTCCAGAGCCAGCTTTGATTCTTTAGCGAGTCCACTACCTACGGCTGGCCTTGATTTTTGCCCTCGAGTCTGTAAGTCTGCGCATGCCTCTTTGTAAGATAAATATGACAAGTCTTCCTCGTGAAAAGGAGGCTTGTTGTAAGCCAGGAGCCGATCCAAGGATAAAGAAGGAAGGATTCGCACCCTCAACTGCTTTCCGCCTCAAGACACTTGCAAGACTCGATCTCCTTCTCCTTGTCCGCAATATCAGCCACAAATATGCAAGCCAACGACACAGCAAAACGATGGCTCCATCTACCCGGCTCAAAGAAGCAGCGTGATGACAGCACAGACATGGCCGTCAGCGAGATTCGCCTGCCCTTTATCGGCTTCATGCCCAACAAGTTCCGAAACCACTTTGTCGCCACTATTGGTGAATTCACCGGCACGTTCCTTTTTCTGTTCTGTGCCTTTGCCGCCACGCAGGTAGCCAACACCGCTCTCAAGGGTGCCCAGTCCGGCGACGATTCCATCGCCAGCTACCCCAACACTGATACCCTGACGTACATTGCCTTGTCCTTTGGCTTCAGCCTTGCCGTCAATGCCTGGATTTTCTTCCGCATCAGCGGTGGTAAGTTGAGCCCAAACCCCTACTCTCACGTCACAGCATCCGTTCATACCCGACTAACACGTCTGCCAGGTCTTTTCAACCCAGCTGTCACCCTGGCCCTGTGCCTCGTCGGTGCAGTGGGCTGGGTTCGAGGCTGCATAATCACCGCTGCGCAGATCCTCGGCGGTACGGCTGCCGCTGCCGTCGTGTCGTGCCTTTTCCCCGGTACCCTCCAGGTCGCCACGGCGCTGGGCGGCGGCACCACCACGGTCCAGGGCCTCTTCATCGAGGCGCTACTCACAGCGCAGCTCATCCTGACCATCATCATGCTCGCCGCCGAAAAGCACAAGGCTACATTCCTGGCTCCCATCGGCATTGGCCTGTCGCTCTTTGTCGCCGAGATGACGGGCGTCTACTTCACTGGCGGCTCGCTGAACCCCGCGCGCTCCTTTGGCCCCTGCGTGGTGCTGCACAAGTTTCCCGGCTACCACTGGATCTACTGGGTGGGGCCAGGTATCGGCGCCACCATCGCTGCCGCCTTTTACCACCTCGTCAAGGTGCTTGAGTATGAAACTGCCAACCCGGGTGCCGATTTCAACGAGCTGGAAATGGACCGCTTCGCTTTTGACGAGGAAAAAGCCACCGGGGCTGACGCGCAGCGCCCGGATATTACCTCGCCGCCTCTGTCGCCCTCTGTAGCTGGCTATCGCGGACGTTCTTCCTCTCACCTTCGTCCCACCAGCCCCAACAGCATCGGCGTCACCCTCAACGACAGCCACAGCAGCCGCACCGTCATGCACCGGTCGGAGAACGCCTCGCCGCCTCTCTCCCCCAGCGCGGGCATCCGTCGCGAGCGCTCGACTTCGAACCAGTTCCGCCCTACGAGTCCCAACAACAATACCAACACCGGTTTCCACATGGACGACAGCCGTAGTGGTTCCACGACTCAGGAGCCATTCTCATCCCACGAACGCATGGCATCGTCGCACAACGGCAGACTGGAATCCGCAACGAGGGGTCATCTGGCCCCGTCTGCTGATATTGCCCGTGACCAATAATGAACTAAATTTATTACCAGCTCGGTGGTGATACCAGCCACGCTTTACACAACCTACAGTGTAGACACAGCTTTTACGACTTATGAGAGATCACACTCGGAGGGACGGAAAAGGAAAATTCGTAGAATTTGTATTTATGGATTTATTTAGTCACTTTTTGGAAAGCATCGGCAGCATAGGCTATTGTTCAATTTTATGATGATTTGCATAACTTGGTGCTGCATGTTCAGCAGGCAAAGTGATTGAGCTGACGAGCAACCATTGGTGGGTTTTTTGGCGTGTTCCTTGGTTTGAGCTTTTTAGCGCACTTGGTCGCTGCATTGGCACTGTATCATGGCACCGAAACGTGCAGGCTAGCACTGCAGGCAAGGAAACCACGCTACCAAGAGTCAATTCAGACGAGGTTGCGGCGCAGCATCCTCGTCGGCGTCGATACGACCCTCGGGGTATAATGGCCGTGCAGTTATAATTTAAACAACTGCGAGCGTGACTTGGGGGGTATGATGGACGATGCTAGTGCATGCGCCTGCCCAAGGGCGCTTGGTGCCGTATCAGCAGGGTGTTAGTGCAGCTGCGAGTGAGCAAAATTTATTGATGACTGGTTGGAGATGGATGAACAAGAGGCGCATAGTTAGGCTGGAGACCACTCTTAATTAGATCATTTCCCGTTTCGCATGCAAGAGAAACCGGGCTAGTGGGGGAGATGGAACCAGAGTCGACGCGCTGCTTCCATCTCAGCTCGAATCATAATGTTACGTGCGGCTTACTCGCAGCATTCTCGGTGCGATATTTTCATGGCCGGGCTCTGATACACGGAACACGTTTCAATTTGTCATGTAGCATATGCGGGGGAATACATCATTCAAGAAACTCGATCAGGTGTGGTGTTGAGCACGGATGGTCATGGTGTGATTTTCTCAGTGCTGGAGTATTAGTACATCCAGTTGCCTTCTGCGTTTATCATGTGCCATTATTTCCTACGTACAAGACGATCTGATTGGAACTTTTGTCAAGGCCCATGCAACTCTTGTGAACAAGACCACATGCCCGGTACCTAGATGGGGCTACATTCATCTTATGTCGCGAAAAGGGCCGATCGTGGCGCAACGGGGGCAATGGTCATCCTCATCGCGTGTTGCGATATCAACGCGGCGCTATAGTTGCATGCGGAGGGATGGTATACGTCGCCAATGGAACGGCCGATGGATCTAATTGTTGAGATTGGGGGCAGGGGGTTGGCCGCCTACATGCTACCCAAAGAAAAGGGGCATCAAGCAGCATTCTCCCAGTTGCTTCGGCATTTGAACATTGAAGCAGAAATTCTACGCCGAATTCGTTGCTGCCTTGACCGGCATCGAAATAAACCGGGACAAGAGTCGCATGCTCCCAAACAATTTGGAGACGTCATGGAAGTTGCCGTTGGTGGCCGTTGCATTCAGTACGTAATGAGCTGCAAAATCAAGTCCCAATTGGGCAACTCCAGACAGGGCTTCTGTCGGCTAAAGCTGGGGTAATGGAAGGACAAGGGCGCGTTGGCTGTCTGGGGCATGCAGGGCTCGGTAAAAAAGAAAAGGAGGAGAGGGAAAAGAATAAGAACGATTTTAATCGTGTGGAGAGACGTTTGTCCGTTTGGGGGCGCAAATGCAGGTCTCGCCGTCCGTGGCAACAAAGGCATTGTGCACTATTGTCAGCAAGCAACTCGGACCGGTTGGTCGCGTGGCGGATTCGCGGTCCTCCTTCAGCCGTGTCCAGCAGCAATTAGAGGAGTGTCCCGGGCCGAATTGCTCTACGATCTGGGGGCCGCATGGGGATATTCGCGGCGGTATTGAGGGGTGTGTGCTAGGCTGCGACGGGAAAGCTTGGCGTGGTATGCGGCCTTGTTGCGGCGGCTGGAAGACAGTACCTAGTGCCCCCAGGCGAGCTTTGCTATTAATTATAGTTGAGAGGGTACGAGACACCAAACGGCCGCGGGTTCCCTTAAACAATGGACCGATGAAACGGGTATTTTGTCTCGTTTCTATTGTTCAGCTGACGAGGCAACGCAATTGTCCGAGCTGTCGAGGAGAGTATCAGTTTTATAGCGACACGCCGAGGGCCAGCGAGAGCGGTGGGGTACAAAGTTTTTGATGCGCTGTGTCATGTGTTTGGCAGCGGGCGCAGACCATGAATTGTTCAGACGAACAAACGCCCGTAGCGTGCGGACATGGCGATGCAGCGTCGCGCGAGAGTTGGTTCAAAGGAGGGAGGAGGGGCGTGATGATGCGGCGCGAACGAGGTTTATCGCCGTCTCGCTTACCTGCCCGGCAGAGTTAGCATGTGCTGGACAGAACAAAGAACGCACCCACGCACAAAGATAAGGTGCTGCAATCTATTCGTCAGCACGCAAGCAAGCAAGCCAAGCAAGCAAGCCACTGCAAGCTTCCTCTGCCAAAACGGCCGCCGTCAAGGTCAAGGTCAAGGGTGTTTACCTGACAGCTGGCAGGCTCGCTAGTTTGCAACTGGCAGGCAGCTAATTTTGGCAGCCCACCTAGTTTGCGATACCGAGGCGCAAGCTTCATCAAACAGCCCTTGATGATTGCTCCCTCATTCATATAAATCTTGTTAATATTATTTGAAAAATCATTGCTTACCCCTATGCTTTCCCGCAGTATTCTCCCATTCGCAAAACTCGCACATCCCGGTCTCCCTCCAGCCCTTCTCTGATCCCTTTCAACCAACACGCCAGCTTTTGCTTTTGTAAAGGCTTCCCCGCCGCACCATCTCTGCCCGTTCCCCAATCACATCATCCCTTCCAGCCCAGGCCTACAGCCGACCTGCCAGCCAGCGCCCCCTCTCGTAATAATTTCTCTCCACCACCAAGAAACCTCCGCGCGCCGTCGCCGCAGATCCGTGTTCCCTGTCAGCCCTTGATTTTCTCGTCCGGCAGAAGCCTCTTTCTACGACTTTGTTTTCGTCCGGTAGCTTCCTGCCTATACCATCTCTCACCAACCAAGAAAGAACCTCAGCCGAGCCACCTCCGTCCAGCCCGTCCCACCACCACAACACCACCAAGAGCTTCGCATCCTACCCAGCTCCTCTGCTAGCCTCATCCTCTGCACCACTCGCGCCATCACTTCGCACACCCGTATCGCTATCCCTTTCGGGCCGCCATGCCTGTGGGACTGTCACTCTGCCCTGTCGTCTAGCCAAAAGTTCCCCCGCGGTTCGCTCATCACTCCGGCCTTGACACGCACTGCACATCGTACTGCCTTCCCTCTGGAGCCAAGCCCTCCCGCACTCGATCCGAGTACAACCCTGTTTCCCCGTATACTTTCTGCATCCAATTTATTTTACTCTTTATTTGCTTTTACACGCTGAATCTTGCGTCCGTCGCCCACCCACCTAAAGTTCCTCTGCTCCCACACCCCCCGCGTGTTGCAGTCGTGGTGGCCATGGATCCGGCTTCGGTC
>JANAKD010000584.1:0-16110 GCA_027627215.1 Lecanicillium saksenae | reverse complement strand
CCGATGTAGCACCTTGCGTGGCCGCCTCTTTGTGCGCATCGGCAAGTTCGGGTGTTTGTTCGAGGAGCTTGGCTCGCTGGGCCGGGTCAAGCGGGATCGTTTTCTGGAGGAGCTTGTCGAGTGTTGAGCCGGATTCTAGCTAGTTAGTAAGCAGCCGAAGAATCATTCAGCAAGGTCGCATACCGATAAAATCCTTGGCTGGCCCGTTTGACACGGCGTGCAGCAGGCCCATCATGCCGCAGGCGTTGCGAATCGTTTGTCGCCACCACACCACAGGCTCGCCAGCGCCTTTTCCGGTGTATTCCTCTACCAGGCTGTCGGCAGATAGGCGCTGGCTCTCGTAATCGGCGCTGACGGGAAAGACGAGCAGAAGCGCAAGCGCGGGGCGGGGGATGAAGGCCAGCAGGTCCGGCTCCGTGAGCGAGTAAACGTCGTGGATTGCCAGAGCGGGCGACACGCCGAGCTTGTGGATGAGGTCGGTCATCAGCGGCGGGTTTGCCTCGAGGGGAATGAATGCGGGCGCATTCTGGCCGGGATCGGGATTCACGTTGGCCATGGTTGCTGAGAGATGTTGATGTTGAGCGGGAGCTTTGTAGAGCTGCGAGCTTGAGCTTAATGATCATGGTGGGGCAATGACGTTAGGTGTATGCCTCAAGGTTGACGTTGGCAGGCAGCGGCAACTTGGGCTCACAAAGTGGCAATTTTCACTAGGCAGTAACAAAACATTGTATTCGACCAAAAAAAAGCTTTTGCCTAGAAATACAAACATATTTAGCAGCACATCTCGACTCCTGTCGCGAACCTCGGCAACAACTTGGCAACCACCTTGATAATACAACAAGCTTCACAACTCCCACTATGCACCGATTATCGCCACCAAAAACACACACCAACTCCTTTCATGCATCCACCGTTATTGTTGTACACTAAGCCTTGGAAGGGCGGCCACGGCGCTTGGGCTTGGGCTTGGGCTTCTCCTCCTCCTCCTCCTCCCCTTCATCCTCCTCAACAGGCTTCGACTTCTTAGTCTTGGCAGCAGCCTTGGGAGCAGCCTTGGGAGCCGCCTTCGCCTTCTTCGCAGGAGGAGCTTCCTCTTCATCCTCCTCAGCAGGCTTCGACTTCTTAGTCTTGGCAGCAGCCTTGGGGGCCGCCTTCGCCTTCTTCGCGGGAGGAGCTTCCTCCCCATCATCTTCCTTGACATTCTTGGCCTTTTTGCCGCGACCGACATTGGCCTTGGTCAGAGCAGCATCGTCATCGGAGTCGTCCTCAACCTTGGGCTTCTTGCCCTTCTTGGCGGGAGTCTTTGCCTTTTTCGCGGCGGGTTCATCCTCATCCTCGTCATCGTCGGGCTTGGCGTTTTTGCCCTTGGCCTTGCCATTGCGACCTCTCTTCTTCGACTTGGGCTCATCCTAAACAGTTAGCACGGCTAGCCGTTCCTGGTGGTTCTTATTCGTACCTCGTCGTCCTTATCGAGGGCGGCTCTCTCCTTGGCGGTAAGTCGAATGCCCTTGGCGCCGGGCTTGTTCTTCTCGGGATCCTACAAAAGTTAGCTAAAGCAGCGAGAGCGAAAAGCTAAAACGTACGCCCTTGAAGTCCTCGGCATCAATGTGTGCCTGCTTCACACAGCGTCGAACTTTTTCCTGAACGTCGGCATCGGCCCTACAGTTGTTAGCTTTCTCAAAGAGCAATTGGGTGGTTCGGCATACTCCAGCTCGTCGTAGCCGTCAATTTCATCAAAGTCCCATTCATCATCGCCCTTGTCGCACTGCTCGTGTAGGCGCTGCATCTGCTCTCCCGATACGCATCCCCTATACGATCAGCTCACATCAATGGACTGGGCGTTTCGCATCTTACCAGTGCTTCCATGACCAGCTTCCGCGTCCCTCAATCTCAACCCAAGTGCCGAATCTTATCTCACCCTTGGTGATTTTGATGGCCTCCTTTTTGCATACCGTGTCTTTGCATCCGGCACGGTTGTTGGGGGAAATTTCTGATCAATTAGTAAACAATACCTCTCGTTCTGTATGAGTTACGTACCAATGCGATATTGCGGCATGTTGGCGGACGGGGGAGTGATGGTGCCAAGGAGCGCAGATGTTGCTGTGGATGTGAGCGCGGGTTGACGCGACTGCTATCAGCAAGATGGCGACAGTGGTTGTGCAGCACGCGATATCTCAGGATTTAATTGAACGATGATGTAATTTCAAGGATGCAATGGCGAGGATAGATTTTTTTCGAATGGAAATTGTCGCAACTCTGATGCTGAGCGGATGCCAGGTTCAAGTTTGCCAACCGACCCCGCGCGCGTTGGGGGTGAAATACTGGCGACTCTTGACAGCCGACAGCCCACATGCGGCACTCTGCCGCTCGGCGCTCAAGTGCTACAAAAGGCCATGACCAGTCCTTCTCTAAAGGCGAAGAGGGGCCAAATTAATTTACATAAATTATGACTCCAACGTGCATTTTGTTAATCACCTATTTTTGTTCTGCTGCCTCTACCATCTCGACCAGTGTCACCTAGTAGCATCCTGTGCTGACATCGCGTAGCTTCGCCCGCGAGTAGATAGACTGGCAAAAAAATGTAAAATATATTTTCAGGCATTTAGAGCTTGAATAAGTGCCTAAACAGCGGTTTTGGAATCTCGCGGTACATTGAAATATTCAGTACCAAAAGCTAGCTCCCTCCATGAGTTGTCCGCAACCATTCAGAAGGAATCTTGAGTAGCATAAAGCCAGAGGAATGATCTGCGTAGAGCATCTGCGATCAAACAGCTAGGCCTGAGACCCAGTTGGAACCTTAAACAAGACTGTAACTCTTGATTTCCCCTTCCCGGTAACTTTGTCCACGCGGTAATAGCCCTTTCGCTCCAGCTGCACAAAACTTCCCGGCTCAACATCTGCAAGTTGTTGGCCGACTTTTGCAGTCACCATGAATGAAGTTACCGGATTGAGAAAATCGTCCAGTTTGTCCGTCTTCGCGAGCGAGTCTTTTGTCAGAAGGTCGCCAAACTCCCACAACTCTGCTTGCATCGAATCCTCCGACGCAACCCAGTGAAGCTTCTTCGTTTTGGAAACATCGCCCTCAAGATTTAGGGCGACGCTAATACTTTTGATAGTGTCGCCATCTTTCACAATACCTCGGATGATGGCGTTGCCCCAGTGCATAAGAGTAATCTCGTCGCCATCTGTCAGTGATGCCGCGTCGACCTGCTCGATCCAGACTTTACTCGAGAAAGTTATCATTTTGGTACCAAGGGCACTGTTCTTCGGGTGCATTGGTCGACTTTCGCGCCAGGCATGCTGCTTGGCTCCCTCAACTGTGACCAAAACAGCGTGCTGGTCCTCCACGGCAGCATGTCTGCGGGCGATGGGGTCAATCGCTTTTTTATTCATTGCCCACAACACGCTCCAATCCATGGACACGACGTTGCGGCTTGGGCCCTGCTTCAGCATAAACTCACGTAGAACTCCAACTGTGAGCCCACGGCGCACGATGCCGCGAACTGTTGGCATGCGCGGATCGTCCCACCCTCCACTCGCCCAGACCCGACAACTTGGGAAAGTTTTCTCTTCGACAAATACGTTCTAATGAAATTAATTCTTGCAAAATCCCATAAATAGACGTGACGCATATTTAAAGCCTTTAGGAACCAGTCATACTGCGCGTTGCGATCTGCATACTCAGTCGTCCGTAGTGCATGCGTGACGCCGTCGATGGAGTCTACCAGCGGGCACGCAAAATCATAGGTAGGATAGATATTCCAAGCCCAACCGCTCCTGTGATGAGGCTGTTGGCCGTGAATGATGTCCCAACTCGGAAAGCGATATATAATTGGATCGCGTTGAGAGCCATTGGAGTTGTCGTATTGGATGCGTGCGCGGATGCAGTGCTTCTTGCCCCAGTCGGTCCCTCGGCGCATCTCGTCAAAGATGGCCAGGCTCTCATCCGCCGGCCTATCACGGCGGACACTGGGTAATCGGTCGCGTCGATCAAATTTTTGGATCTCCACGTCTGTGTCATCGGCATAAGCCTTGCCGCATGATATGAGCTCCTTCGCAAGTTCATACAGCTGCCCAAAATAGTCGCTCGTATACGTCGTACGTTGTACTTGAATTCCAAGCAAAGCGAGGTCATCTTTTTTTGGAATCCTCATACTCTTGTCTCTCCTTTGTAGGGTTTGTATCATCGAATCGCAAAATGAGCGACCCAGGGAATGCATCATGAGCAAAGTAGTCATTCAGAAATGCCGCCTTGGCATGCCCGATGTGAAGATAACCACTGCAAAAAATTAGCGCAAACGCCATTGAAATAGAACGAAACTTACGAGGGTTCAGGTGGAAACCTTGTCACCACCCCCTTGTACGCATCATGCAACTTCATCTTGTATCGATCGCCGGCTTGCTTTTTGCCAGAACCTCCGGCACAGCGCTGGTCGATATCGAGCTGGGGTTGCGTCTCTTTGATGTAGTAATACCAACGCATAACATTTTGGAAAGTTTTTGGCTGGCGCATCACTTTCAGAGCCAGGGTGTTGTGTCGTATTGCCAGCCAGCTCTCCCTGTCCACATCGCTGAAGCTGTAGCCGCCGCTCACAAAAGTACGGAGGATGAGCAGATTGTCAAGACGACGTAGCGCGGGCTCTATGATAGAATAATCGGATTTCGAAAGCAGCAATGAGAGCTGTCCCGGAGTTGCAGTAGTTTTCATGGCGATACAAAGCAAAGAGCTTAGATTTTGTCGAAGTTAGGTGGTTGTTGGTGGCAGGGCAGTTGGACAAAGAAGCGGAGATCTTAGCCTTTAAGCAGCCTCAGCGTACGTGAGTCACGGGGCGCACGCCGGCAAGTCATACACAAAGAAATCGGTCTTTGAATTTTTTGAGAGTTTTTCTGAGTAATATAAATATTGTTCAGTGCGCTCGGCGCTACAATCATGTACATATTCTAATTAGTCGTAAAAGACAGTGCAACGCGCCCGCTAAGATGCGCACATTAACTCCCCAGCCAACACAGATCGCAAGTCAGAAAACCAGTCTATATTTGCCCATAAGTCATCAATCCGCCGCTGGAAATTTTCTCTCTTGATGTCTCAGTCTCTTCAAGAGCCAGCTTCTCTCCGCTCACGAGGATCTTCTCTCTATGCCACGCGCCAACAAACATTCCCTCCGGGTCTGCCTCGTCGCGCACGCGTCTGAATTGCTTCAGGTTATCGCCATAGAAAGCCTGGACATCCGCCTGTCTGGTGTCAAAGTTCTTGGCCCAGTGAGGGCGTCCGCCCATGTCCTTCATCAGCCACTCAAACGCTTCATAGTACCGTTCGCGGCACGGCGGATCCCGCCAGTACGGGCGGTACAGCGTGGCGTTCAGGTATAGTGTCGGTCCATCTTCTACCGTCGGGTCGAGGAAGGGTCTGACTTGGCTTGCGAGGCTGCTATCGCTAACGCGCACCTCAACGGGCGCATGGACGTATAACCCGTCCGCCGAAAATGGAATGTTGTGTGGGATGTAGTCGGGATCGTCGGGCGTGAGATGGTTGATCCAAGAGCTCAACCGTCGCAAAGCTTCGGGTCCTTTTGAGAGAGGAATGGCCCACTCGTTGACAAACTGCGAGTATAGACAGTTCATCAGCAGTGCCTTGCGACTGGGCTGCACAGCGCCAGCTGTCGAGCCATTCGCAAACCCGTACTGCATGCCGAAAACGAACCACTCGACCCACGGCAGGATGCGCGGCACAAACTGCGCTGCGTACAGCAAGTTATGATATACATAATAGCCCAGTGGGCCATCGTAGTAGCTCACTGGCGGATCGTGATGCGGCTCGTCGGTCTTCTCGGCCTTCCAGACAACTGCACGGCGGGTGTACGGGAACCACCAGACGCGCACGAATTCGGTCTGCTTCCACAGCTCACCGTTCCATGAATCCAGCATTTTGCGGTCAGAATCAATCGTCTGCTGCCAGCGGAGGGTGAAGGCAGGAACAGCGCGCAGCGTGACCTCGGTGATTATGCCCAAGGAGCCGAGCGACAGCAGTGCCGCGCGAAAAAGGTCTGGATTGACGTTCGCTGAGCAAAACTCTGTCTTGCCACTCGCCAGCGTGATCTTCAGTGAAAGTATATCCTCCGACATGAGGCCGTGAGCAGCGCTGCTGCCGTGTGTACCCGTCGAGATGGCGCCCGCAATCGATTGCTCGTTGATGCTTCCCAGGTTGGGCATGGCGAGGCCATGGCGCTCAAGCTCCTCGCCGAGCGCGAACAGGCGAATGCCACTGTCCATGACCACGATTCCCTTTTCCGCGTCGACCGAGCNGAATCTGGTTGAAGTTGTCTAGGTTCACCATCCAGCTGGAAGTGCAGGTCATGTTGGAGGGCGAGTGGCCGCATCCCGTGGTGACAATACGCCTGCGGCAGAGCCGCGCGAGATTGACCACCTTTTCCACCTCCTCGATCGTCTGCGGCTGGATGTAGAGCTCTGGCATTGAGGCAAAAGTGCGCGCCCAGGTGCGGTGAACGTGGTTCGGCCGAGCGCGAAACGGAACGCCGTCGTCAGTCTTGCCCTCCATGGCAGCGACCGCCGTAGGGTGCATCCTGCACGCCAAAATGCTCTGATTTTTGTGTATTCGTGTAGACCGGACCGCGAAACTTGCCTCCGACCGAATGCGAAGGTGTGCACAACAAAGGTGAAGCCAGGAATCGGTTGGTCGCACAGCTCAACTTTTTTCTTCAGAAGCTCGGCATTCGGCGGGGCCTCTCAAGGTAGCCGTCTGTTTTATCACCACTGATAAGGCTTAGCTTGTAAGTCGCCATCCTTTAGAATATAGGCTGTCGTTGTGTAATAATGGCGCAAAGTTTAGCAGGAAGTGGGCCGATTGGCGCTGCTGGATGGGATTGAGCGAGACGATGGGCAGCACCGGAGCCGATATGTAGGCAATCCCATGCTTGGGATGGCGAATATCGGTGATGGGCCGGCTAGCGTGGCGGCTGAGATCGTAACCTGTGGCAAGATCAGCTGGCCTATGCAGTTGCGCTGACATGTTGGAAATATATTGGCTTTAACTTTGCCTAGCTCATAACCTAAAATATTTTACCGGATTCTAACAAGAAGCCCGGTTGGCTAAGTGGTATAGCGTCTCACTAGTATTTATACGGTGAAATGAGAAGATCATGAGTTCGATTCTCATACTGGGCAACTTGGTTAGCGAGCAATCGCTTCCTTTTTTGCAATTGCTTTTATTTTGCTTTCGCCACAACTTGCAACAGTGTTTATATCGGCGTTAAATCTCTTTTTATACCTGTGCTGTCCTCGGTCCATTGCGGATCTGAGCTACATTCCCAATGTTTTATCCAACATGCGCCAATGCCATTCTACCACTATTTACTTTTTGACACTGAACCTTCACGGACAGGAGTCGCCGGCCCGCTGCCCTCTTCCGATTTTACTGCCTCTGCTTCAATTATTTGCCTCTTTGGCAAACGACCGCCTCGGAGCATCGTTGTTGTCACCTTAATCAGCGTTTCCCTACTCTCCCAAGCTGGGTAGACGCCAACAGCAAGCAGCGACAAGAAAATCCATGCAATGCCGACTGACACCCAGCCAGTGAAGAAGGTTTTTGAGAATATATACCGTGATCCGTACATGGGCATTGGCCAGAGTACTAACAGTGAGATGGCACTGAACAGAGTTAGCTGAGTGGCAGACTGTCGGAAAATGTCGACTCACAGTAGTGCAGTGACGGAGGCTGCAACTTTAAAGGCGCGATCTAACTTTTGATCCTCCTCTTCCTGACTGACCATAATTCGGCGTTCGGCGTCTCGTTGCGCTTCTTCATCCAGTCCAGAGCTTACAATCATTTCATGGTCGTCCGCCTGGCGAATAAGACCCATGGACTTCCAGTTGTACTTGTCAAAACCGAAGACGAGCGTTGAAAAGGTGATGAAAACCAAAGGCGCAAATAGCGCCGTTACGTTGCCTGCCAGCATAGGGTTATTGGAACCAGTGCATTCGACTGTGAGCGAGCCGCATGTCTTCTTTGCCGTGACAAGCCAAGCTGTAATGGCACAAGCCGTTCCAAATACAGGTGAAAGCATAGCTGCCCACTTATTCTGACCGTCCCAAAGCAGAGTAAGTGTCGCAGGGATAACAGCGGCCGAGATCAAAACGCCCATGAGCAAGTACAAGAATCCCATCGAAATGCCATTGTACCAAAGTCCCACGGAAATACAGCAAATGATGAGGGCGTAGACGACCATGCACATGTGGGAAATCCATATTAGACTCTTGCCACCAGCATTGGGGCGGAAGTATGTGCGATAAATATCATAGGTGAAGATGGAGGATGTGGCGACAAGTTCTGAGTTAAAGGAAGATGTAACTGCCAGAAAGATCATGATGAGTGTAGCGACAGCACCACCCTTTCCAAGCAGGGCGACGGCGGCATATGGGAGCGCCAGGCCAGCGGAGACATCCGCTTCAGTCATGCGATGTGGGAATGTAGGAAAACGCGGGCTTGACTCCAAAGCAAGAGCCGATAAGCCCAGGGTAGTGGCAGTCACAAGTGGGATTGGCAGCCATGCGAGGCCACCCATGATGTAGCCAGGCAGTGCGTGAGCAGGGTGAGCAGCAATGGCTTTGTTGAAGTATCCGTTATCAAGGAACACGGTTCCAAAATTGCCCACAATGTTGATAATGAAGAACGTTACGCCACCAGATGAGCGCATTGTCAGGTAGCTGCCTCCTTCGTTGCCGGCCACGGGATGAGCCTCGGCAGCCTTGACAAGCAAGTCGTACACGACCGACGGGCTACCAAGAACATCAGAAGTAGCATATGCTGTCAAAGCAAACGTAATGATAATTATGAGAACGGCTACGCCGTGAATATAATCGGTAATGAATGTGGCCTTGAGACCGCCGATAAAGGTGTAAGCCACAACGGGGATCGGCATGAGGAAGATGGCAGCGACCGCACTCACGCCGGTAAGTGCATTGATTGTCGCCGCACCGCCGGCAATGAGCATGAGAGACACTAGAACGTTGGTCATGACGCCATAGAGAATAAAGACGAAATGAGTAGCCGTGCCGTAGCGGGCCTTGACAGCCTCCAGGAAGGTATGGGCGTTCGGGGCGCGACGCTTGAGCGTGATGGCGAGCGTGGCAAAGAGGAGAATTTGAACTGTCGCGCCGGAAGCATACCAGAATGGACCTGATACGCCATAACGATAGCAGACGCCAGAACTTTGGAGTAGAGTGGCGGCCCAAGTCCAGGAAGAAACGACAGCGGAGGCAACAAGACCAGACTTCATGGTGCGACCGGCCGTGGTGAACATTTCAGAAGTAACAACTTCGTTATTATATCGTTTGAGGATGTGCGTGAGGGTAATCTACCATCGTTAGCGAAAGTCCTACTGCGCATACAGCGCACATACCATAAAGATGGCAAAGGCAAACCCAACACCAAGAATGATGCCGTAGCCGTAGCCCTGGCTCAGCGCTGGAGGCACTGCTTGCGTCATGTCTGCGTCTTGCACGAGCAATCCGATGTCGTAAAGAAGGAAATAACTCTATTTCATGGCACTGTCGCTATTCAGGAACCGTTTTCTATATATGCGCTTCTGCCAAAGATAAGCCTGCGACGGCCCGGCCACCTGTCCCCTTGACATCCCGTTCAGCTCGCTGCGAGACATGTCGCAGCGCGGGCCGACATCGCCCGATACTCCTGCCACGAGCATGTCTGTTGCCGGTTATCTGCCAGCGACAATCGCGTGAAGCCTTGTGGAGGATAAGATAAACACAAAAGTCTGGGGGTTTCCTGCGCATCGTTAGAGGGTGTGGGGTGGCTGTTCACTCGGAGACTGATAAGAACAACCGTTGGGGGATACGACAACGCATTACAAGGCCAAGCCACCAAAAGCCCCAAAAACTAATGCCAGAAAAGAGAAGACCCAGGTTTAAAACACGCCATGCGTGATTTTGTGCATTATTCATTTGAAAAAATGGAAACATGTGATGTTGCCGAGGGAAATGATCATCATCGACAGTCGTGGTGGCGTCTGGAGGCCAAGCGCAATTGGGTGGATCTTGAGGTTTGGTTATCTCTGAGCGCTCTGATACGCAGAGATAGTGACAAGACCCTAAGAATTGGCATAAAGCTTATTGACAGAAAACAACGAGCAAAATACGCTTGTTAAATAATATTGAGCTATCATAAAAATGAGAAGTGTAGTCATCGACCTCGCGACGTTCAGGTTGGTGTGCAAAATGATATATGTACATGGTAGTTATAATTTGGGGCTCAGAATAATGCCGAAATCATGTTCTTTTTCGCTTTGAGCTCCCTGTAGGTGCTTTGGACTTTTTGACGCTACCTTCTGTACGGCTGATGCAGCGCCTCTGCCTCGCGCCGTCGGCTCGACCTTTTTTTGCTCGCGACGCGCCCGCTTTGCCTGCTCCTCTAGCAGCTTTTGCTTCTTTGCTTCCGATGCTGCAATTCTAGCACTCCTTCTAGGCGGTCTAGTTACTTCTGCGCTCTGTATTGCCTCGCGCGTCTTGGTGGTAGACTGTTTGCGTGGTGGCGCGGCGCTGCTCTTTGTTCGCTTGGGCTTGGCGGCTGTTTTCCGGTATTGAGGCGGCGCCTCTGCCAACTTTTTGTCTCTTTTCCACTTCGCCGATTCCTTCTCGGGTTTCCAGTCCGGCCACAGCTCGGATGCAGGCGTGCTGGGCGTGCTGGGTACGATGCGCTCGTATTCTTCCAGCTCCGAAGGCGATAATTCTTGTTCCATATTCGATTTAAAGTCAAGATAGCGCTCCGGTTCTGGAGAGCGGCTCTCGTGACGCCACTTCCAGCCGACCTCGCCATTCGGCCGATGCTTGTCCCATTCGCTTTTCCAGATGCCTTTATTTTGCCAGCGCTTCTTGACAACGTCGAGGTTGGAGCCGAGATTGGCCCTTCGTATCTGCGCCATGGAAAGCCGCGACCACCGTGTAGACTCTTCCAGCAGGCTGAGAGTGAACTGAAACCTGGGGCGTGAGGTGATGAATGATTCTCTCTCACCGTCCGAACTGGCGCTGGTGAGATTCTGGCGAGGCGGCGGCATCGGGCATTCTCCACGACGTAGCCCGGCGCGCAGGAGAGCCGCCCGCCAAGCTGGATGAGTCTTGTCGTGCGGAGCGTCTTCCGGTTGCCATTCCCATGTCCAAATTTTGCCCTTCTCATCCCTTATCACGTTTCTTTTCGGATCCATAGTCTTTTCCCTAGAGCTGATTGAGCCCCATTGATCGTTCCACACACCAAGCGTCTGCCAGCGTTTCCTGACGCTCGCTCGCGCGAGGATGTGCAGACGGTTCTTAGTAACGCGGTATTTGAGTAGACGGGTGAGTTCAGGATTGACCAAATAGACCTTTGAAAACCACTGGAGGTGGTCATATTCGGCCATGTACTCGCCAAATAGCTGAAGTCCGGCTTCATAATGGGGAATGGCTCTCTGTCCGACCCCGTCTAGTTCCTGCTCACTCAGCGGAGCGTCCAAGAGTTCCTAGATGTCGTACACACCGACAAAATCCGAGTCTGGTTCGCCCTCGTCCTCCGTTGACGAGGTGTACGGCGGTGGTGAGTCATAATCAAACCGGCTGCGGACTCTTTCTAACAGAGCTAGGTTGGCTTCAAAAGCCGCCAGTGTTGGGACGGTGGCCGCGTGAAGCTCCCGCTGGGCGACAGTGGAGTCACGAAAGGCTGCCATATTGGTTGGCGTAACTGCCGATACAAGGCGATGCGAGGCTATCGAGACTGATAAGTTTGAAGATGCTCGGGAAACAAGGAGTATTTGAGTGAGAACGATTGATGCATTCTCTCCTCATGGGATTCGGCAGATGCTGTTGTATCGCGCCAGGCAGCCTGAGCCCCCAAGTAGGTAGGACACAACCCACCAGCCACCAGCAATCTGCCTGTGCCTGGCTATACCCCACCACATCTCAACGTCGGTGGCTAACGCTCCAAGTCGATTGGAGTTAGACGTCCGTCCCTTTCATCTTCGCGCATGTATACTTTATTTAGATCCGCGCGTAGTTTTCTTTTATCACACCGGCCTGAGTGGGAGGCTTTCAATATGGGCGCTTCCAGGAAGATTGAAATCCCCCGGGTCAGCCCCTCTCGCTGTGTGTTGTACCCTTCTTCTCCAAGAAAGCAACCAATTAGCACGTATATACTACATTCTTGAACGGGGGAAAAAAGCTGATTCTACGCTGTTTATATCTTACCATGGGATGTAATAGTCACCGTGCGAATGAACAAACGATTTTTCACCTAATACCACTTAACAGAAAGACGGGTGCCATTCTGTCCCAAGCCAGCAATGAAAGGAATGTTTCATTGACCGCCGATGCCGAGCTCGGTCTCGAGGTCGGCTATCATGTATCCAGAAAGCTGGGCGGAAGAACAATTGCCACAGTTGGTCGCAAAGGCGATATTGTCATCGAAGACAGAAGCGTGTCGAAAACCCACATAGAGTTCCAAATGCACGAAGGGACCAAGGCCGTCATATTGTCTACCCCAGGTACCACCCCAGCAGACGTGGAGATCCTGGCTATGATGGGAATAGAGAGGATAAACTCGAAAGTGTGGAGGACAGGTATATGCTTGTCTTTTGTCAAACGTACGAAATTCGGATCCGCGAGGAATACCGATTCCTGCTTGGCTGGCAGAGCGATGTATTGAAGGACATGAAAGACAAGGTAGAGAGAGAATACTCAGAGGCAGTAACTCGGGCGAACTACCTGACTTCGGCAGATCAGGACACTCAATATGACAAGCTTCGTGCTGAGTCGTACTACCTCACAAAATTCCGAACGAGAGAGGGAATGAGGGTTGAGGAGAATGTTCGACACCGCATGGAAATCGGATTTGGCGGATTCGGCGCCGTCTTTAGCGCGACAGGCAAGCGAAATATAGAAAAGATTGCTGTTAAGGAGATAAAGCTGAACACAGGGTCCGCCGAGGAAGACGAAAGAACGCAGAGAGAGCGCATTCACCGCGAAGTGAATGCCTTGAAGGACCACGCACACGTAGGTCACCAATACCCCCTTCTCCACTACACTGGACCTAACATACATAAGCCCAACATCATTGAGCTCATCGACGTGAAGGGATTTTCGGAGCAGGTCATATGCGTGTACATGCCGCTCCGAGACGGGTCCCTTCGCGACCTCACCGCAGTGCAGGTTCGACGGAGAGGATGTTGTCATGGGCGGGATGGGAGCGTCCCGGGAAGTGGTGACAAGGGAATATCACCTGCGACCGCGACGAGCCCAAAACTGATGGGCCGTTGGGTAACGATGTATGAGGCATGTAAAATATATTGTGAGCCAGTTTGATTTAACTGCACGTTTTTATCCGTTCCTACACCCAAAGCGTCTCGACAACACGAGTCAAATGCTGTAAATGTCTATGCTGTACCTGTCTATCCTGGGGTATCTTCATGTTCTTGTAGTATACAAAAGCCAGGCAGCGTCCTCTGACCAAGAAAACGCCTTAATATGCAAAAATGCTCCTCCCCTCCTTCTTCACGCACGATTCTCCAGAAGCCCCTCCTCAAACCTCGCCGCCCACATCCCCGCCAGCGTGTCCATGTCCCAGCCCTCGTCAGTTGCCCTGCCCGTCTCGGCCGCCNACCGAGGTCACCAGCTTGCCCTGCAGGCCGCACGGCACGAACCTCGCCCAGGGGTTCACGTCCTCCGCCGCGCCGGCTACCGGCAGGTCAATGTTGAGCGNCGACGCCCAGCGCGGTGACGTACCGCCTGTGGTGCACGAAGAAGTTCCAGGCCAGCGCGCCGTCCTCCGAAGCCAGCGCCGAGTACGCGGGCACCGAGTAGTTTGCGTTTTGGCCCTGATCGTCGCCGGCCTCGATCAGGAGCGTCTTGTGGCCGGCCAGCGCGAGGCGCGCCGCCAGAGGGCCGCCGCCGGCGCCGGAGCCCACGACCACATATTCGTATCCGGTGAGCTCGCTCGCGTCGGAGGCCGCGGAGACGGCAGAGGCCGCCGCGGCCACGAGACCGAGGGCGGCTTTGAGAAGCATGACGAAGCTGTGCAAGGCTGACAACGAACTGTATGTCCTTTTGTTCGTTGTTGTCGTGAAGGGGCGTGTGCGCGGTGCAATGGGATTGCCTAGCTGTAGTAGACAATGGCTATTTGACGTAGAGTTGCTTCTCCAGGACGAACCAAGGATACGACGGGAATGCAAGAGAAGATGACGAAAGGCTCCAGTCGAGCTTTTGCACTCTCTCGGTCAACCCAACCCATGGGCCCTTGTCATAGCTGCAGGCCGGACCACCGGACGGATGGCCACTTTGGGTACCCCAGACTTTGCGAAAAAGACCGGCGCGCCTCTCACGGCTTAGCGAGCTCTTGCCAATCGACTTGTCACCTCAAGCATCGGGCGCGAGCCAACGCCCACATCAACTACTGCAAGTCCCGGTCCTAGACAAGCAGCAACAAGTACAAAGACCGGTCCCAAAGGCCGCCGCCCCTCTCTCGGGCAAGCTGATCGGCACATAGCAGCTGCCACCAAAAAAGCCACCAGCACACTAGCGATGGAGCTAATTTACATTGGAAGCCCGCCAGGACAGCAACGCTAAGCTGCAAGTGCAAATTGCCCTCTTGTGTTGATGGGGGTGGGTGGTGATTTGGTTCAGCGCCGAACTACTGGAAGCTCAAAATGCCGGCCAATCACAAGCTCAAGATTGTTCGGACGTCGAAGGAGCCGGGGTGTGGTGCTCTGGGCCCATCACTACTATATCATATTGGGCGGGCTTGGCTTGTATCAAAAATGCGACACTGCCGTGGCGAGATTTGGAGAAAAGAGGAGCCAGCCAGGCCAAGAGCAACATGACAGTGTGCCGTGGTGTGGTGAAAGCCCACACGTCTTCGGCCTTCGGAAAGAGAAACAGAAGAAGAAGGCTGGCGAGAAGAACCTTGCGAACATGGGCTTCTGCTCGGGAACAAAAAAGAAGGCAGTTTGTCTCAGACCGGGGATGGCTGACCACCACCGCTGTCACCTTTTTCGACTCTCGTCCACCGCCTAGGCAGAGGCGGGCGCGGAATGTCTTGGGTCTTTTTTTGGGCTGGCTTATGACCTTGCTTTGTCTGGGATCCCGACCTGTCAACTAATGTCGGCGAGCGGCGGTGGTGGCGGTGGTCTGTTTGTTGGAGCGGACACACGGTACAACTAGCCAAAGCGGCCATGATACCGCAAAGCACAGGTCAGCATCTGCCGTCGTCCCAACCTTTGTGCTCCAGATCTAATATAATCATTGGCGCAATTGATGACGATGAGTGTTTTTCGAGTTCCTGTGCGGCTTTAATCGATGGTGTTGCGCGTTTGGTTTCCACCAGCTCAAAAATTCATGCCAATGAATGCGGAGCCGTTCCCGCGGCCCACAGCGGGCGCGTCAAGAAACCTTGTAAACAATGGAGCGACGGCGACATGAAAGCTTTTTTTTTTTTTTTTTTGCTGTCAGAGCGTCTCGAGACAGCAACCCAGTTGTCGCTCTCTTTCGCCGCCGCGCTACAAATAAATCTCGTATTAGTTCGTCGTGGTACCAACATCCTTGGCCGAAAAGATAGATGAGTGAGCCTCGGCTGCATCAGCCTCATGACATGACCCCCCTGTCCAGCAAGGTAACCGAATATATATTGATCGAGCTTGGCCTCGAGCACATGATTATGCGCAGAGTGATAATATGCGGCAAGGTGGATTCCATTTCAATAGATCAAGCAGGAAAAATGAATAAGTCCAAAAAATGTCCCATTTAAACGAGGATATTAAAATATACAGCCTAAATCGCCATTCTCCCTCATGTCGAGGGTTGAAGCAATCAAGACATGAAAAAAATCGCCAAAGAAAAGAGCAGCTATTGTAAAATGACGCAGCGACAGGGGTCGAGCTCATGACGACCTTAAAAATCCAATCTAGATTTCATCCCAACAAAACAACACAAAGCAATGCAACATTTGACCGCGACGGTCTCTGGCTTTTCTCGGCAAAGACAGAAAATGAAAGCAACGATCGTCAGAAAGCATTAGTTCCAGTTGCTGCCTCCACCAGGCTGGCCTCGGTAGGCCGGTTGGCT
>JANAKD010000583.1:0-16112 GCA_027627215.1 Lecanicillium saksenae | reverse complement strand
GTGCTTGAGAGCGCGACGCTGGAGAATCGGGGGCATGGCGGGTGGAAGGCGGAACCTCGAGGGCTGGTCGGAGGAGGTCCTGAGTATTTGTGCGGAGGCTGAGCTGGCTGGGCTTGCGCTTCATGGCCGGTATTTGAGGTTTAATGAAGCAGGGCGAAGCAGGCTCAATAGTGGAGGCCTTGGTCGTGGTGGTGACAGCCAAGGGTGGTAGGATGGAGAGGCCCTTCATATTGCGGGGACGGCGAGGCGCAGGCGAGGTCATGGGGCGACTGAGGATAGGTTCGGCAGAAGCAACCACGGCGGCGGTATTGGTCATGGGCAGAGCACCAAAGGTCGTGCCCGGGTAGTTGTTGAGCGGAATGAGGTTGGTATTTACGGGCGAGTCTGGGGACGAGGAGGGCGATCGATCGGTCAGCGGCGACGAGTCGGTGGTTGATAATGTTGTGGTGGGTGAAGAGTCGGTCGATTCCGACATTTGGGTGGAGGTGCTGTCGCTATGCTTGTGGTTGGGATCCGGGTGAAGGGTACCATCGTGCCCCGGAGCGGGCAGGACCGTCTTGGAGTCCATGCCGACGAGCTTGGGTTCGAGGACGGTTACGGTGTCGCAGTCACCAATGGTATCGGCGTCGAGATCAAACACGGACATGAAAGTCGGTATTTGATCTTCGTATAGTCGACGGGCGGCAGCGGACGGCATGGTTTCGCACCAGCTGCCAGCACCGTGTGTCAAGGAAGCGTGAAGTCGTCGCGATCCCAGCGTCGAGGGAGCGTTGGCACGGGCGTGAAGCGGGAAGATTCAAGGCGAAAAGGAAGGTGATTTGGCCCCGGCGGCAGAGTGTCGATGGGAGGAAAACAGTCCTGCTGGTTCCCGAGGACAGCGGTCGAGGGCGAAGGGTTGTTGGTCAAGGAAAGTAGTTGGCGACGGGGAGGAAAAATGTGTGTGTCGTCGAGACTTGGGCCGTGAGGCGCAAACAAGGGCAGCGATTCCCGGGTGCCTGGGGTGGGAGAGATGCGAACGCGAGAGGAACAAGTTTGGAAGACGGGCGGCGGAGACTTGGTTGAAGAAGCAAGAGTCTCGACGCAGGACTTGTCTCGTCGCAGAGAGACAGGCGTCTCGGTCGGGGCTGGGCAGCCAGGAACAAAGGCTGCGTTTGAAGAGGCGGCGCGCGGGCGAGGCAGAAGGCGAGCAGGCAAGCCTGAGCGAGAGCGGGCGCGTGGTCAAGGGAGAATGGATGTGGCAGATTCGAATCGCAACGGAATGAAGAGGCAGCGGCGAGGTGAGACAGGAAAACCGGTCGGGCGGCTAGAGGTGATTTGAATGCGTGAGACCAGATCCAGAGACAGCGACGGTCGAAGGAGAAGCGGGTGGGAATGGCGCTGACGAAAAGAGGCGGTTTAGGAAAAAGAGATGAAGAAAGGAACAAGGAGAAGGGAAGAAAAAAGGGACACCAAGACGTCAACGCATATTCCAGAGGGAGAGTTTTTGCTGTTTGGAGGAGAAGGAGAAGGAAGCGTTCCCGTCCGAATGAGTTGACGAGTGGTTGGACGCCTTTGTTGGTGGTGGATGGACGGGTTAGAATATGGGAGGAGAGCGAAAGAGCAGGCAGGGAAGTAGAGAAAGCGGGCGAGAGTCGAGAGTTGGAGGGAGTGAGAAAGTGGGAGGGAGTGGGAGGAGACGAGGCAGAAGAAGGGGGGGGCGTGAGTGGTGAGAGGGTGTGCACATACAAGTACCTACCAGTAGCCAGTAGCGTGTGGGTGGTGCTGCTGCAGGTGGTGGGCGGTACAGGCGGTACAACGCAGGCCTGTAACTGGTAGCCGGGGGGGGGGGGAGGGGATTCAGCACGAAGGCGGCGGTACGGGAGTGGTTGCTACTGGATGAAAGGAGGGAAGGCTGGATGTGATGATCCCAGTCTGAAGTTGTCTGAATGCAGACTGCTGTCAACTAATTACCCATGGACGTAACTAATACCAATGGGAGAATCTGTCGCTGGTGGTTTGTTGGATGCACATGCTGTTGCTGGGGTGGCCCGCCCAGAGGCCCTGACCAGACACGGTGAAGCAAGCGCCGAGCAGGCAGGCAGCCGGGATGAGGATCCGGGTAGCAAGCAAGCAGTGACATTTGAAATGATTGCAGCGTGGGTTCTTGTTGTTCAGGTTCATTGTTTGGTATTTTCTGTAATTATGGCATTCTTATCTGATGCTGCTGCCAACGCGTTGCTGCTGGTAGATTTGTAGGCACTACTACGGTAGGCAGGTACCTACAAGTACCTCTTTACCACCAAACCACCCACTCCAGAGACCAAAATAGCGAGTGGGGCACACCACGTCCAGGTACCGTTCGGTCAAATTACAGCGCATTGCTGGTGCAGCAGTCTAATCATAGGTACACAAGTTGACAAGCAGCGCAGCAACAAGCCTACCAGCAGTACAGGGGACACAGTGAGGCGGCACGCGTTTCCTGGTTCTTTTCTTAGCACATCTTGCCCAGGTCCGTACGGTCGGCCAGGCCAGGCCAGGCCATGTCAGGTCGCCTGGGATATATGCCCCTGTCGTCWYTCCCTGATTCCTCGCGGCGCGGGAAGCTGAGCTGCGCTAGGCAAAGTCTGTAGGGCGGCGCGGGAGAAGCTAAACCGTCAGCTCGTATTTGGATGGATGAAGGGGTCCCTCCCGCAGCAAGCCCTCTAGAAAACTGCACAGCCGTGCGTCATGCGGACGTCTAGGTTGCGGTGCGAAATGCAGGCTTGGCCATCTCTCGTTGGTGGGAATTTTGTTCTGGTTGCTTTGTCTGTTGACGAAGCAGTTGCTCTCCAAACTCCGAAAAAGCTCGTATGCGGACATTACGTCTGCAGGCTGGTTCTGTCACGGCCTTGATTTTGTCTACTTTGGCTTTGGTTTCGGTGGCCGATTCGGCGACGGATTTGGTCGTTTTGGTTCTTGACGAGAAAATCTTCAACTCCTGAGTCGGAACATTTCAGCAAAAATTGAAGGTCTTCAACATGGCATTTGGCGAGGCTGCCTATCAATACAGCCTTGCATTGATCGGCTGGCTCCCGGATGTTCCTTCAGGAGCTTGACAACTAACTCGGCCGAGTCTAGAAAAAAACTAGCGACAGTGCCGGCAGTAGCACGGCTGAGGCTACGTCATTTCGATCCCCCATCTCTCCGTCAAAGGGGCTGTGCAATGCTCACCGCGCCAGACCATTTTTAGTGTGCCGTACAAGTTATCAAAAGTCTGTTCTCCATATCGGCCGCTCACTAGTGCTCGAATCTCTGCCAGTTGCGACACCTTGTCTTCCATAGCCAGTCAAATGCACCAAAATCGCCATCTGTGTGGTTGATCCTGTGGTACCTGCCATGAAGTAGCGTACGGGAAGGACGAGGTGGGATTCGGATTGCCTCCCGAAAGGCTGACTGCTTAGGCGTGGGATAAATTACGACTTACCGCCTCGCTACTCCATGTCACTGTTCCTTTTCTGCTGCCTATAATGTAGCTTTGACACGCGTTGGCTACTGGCCGCGACAATCGACCCTTCGACATTCTATTTCCACATTTACATTGGCATTTAGTTGACCATAAACAGTGGTTTACAATGCCACCGTGTGAAGTCCTGTAGCTTCGATAGCCCCGTGGAGCAGAATTCGACTGCTACCCTGTAGAGTAGAAGCCTCCGTGTCGCGAACTGTACAAGACGTCCATAAGCAATAGCCAGATTGCTTATTAATACTCAAACTGAGACTAATTTGCAGCCTTTTACCAGTGTGGCGTGGCAGTACATAAGCCTGTTACAACTTCTAGGTAGATAGGGCCAGGAAGCTCAGTACGGTAGCCAACTAAACGTTGGAGGCTCCAGAGACGCATGTTAGCCGCAGCTGGTTCTTGAGTAGATTAACAGTGAATTTGCCAAAAGAGGGTAGCGTTCACCAAAGAATGTAATTGCACCTCTTTTCGGCTACTTAACGGTCGACCTGTCAGGGAGCGTGCGAGAAATATTGACTCATTATTGGTGTTGGGCGTGGAATAGCAAGTTAGCCGCCGAGCCCAGTGGCCGCCTTTCTGTCGCGCCGCCCAACAAACAGTAGTTCGTATCTACCTTTGCCTGGCGGCGCAGTCATCCAGTTCCATATCGCAGCTCGTTTCATTGGATCCTTCATCATGGACTGATCGCTCTACCTGATTTGCGATGACTGAGGCAGTGCCTGGAGCAACCTGGGTAACAGCCACTGCGCTGCAACCAACCACCAACAAGCTTCACGGGACAATTGTCAAAGTGCTGGCCACGGCCAACTTTGCTCATCTGGAAAACGTGGCCATTCAATCACGATGCGCACAGTCTGCAGAGTCTGGTGCGGCCATCTCTTGCGAGGCCAAGACGGATGCCTTCACTTTTGGCATGAACAACTTGGTGCTAAAATTGGTGTTCTCTGACGGTGTTTCCTGGATTGCTCGGATTTCTCACTCTGCTGAAGCTTGCGATCGTGATGCCGAAGAAGCTGCAACGAGCATGTTAAGTGAGATTGCGACTCTTCACACTCTGCGGAAGCGAACAACCATCCCCGTTCCAGACGTGTTCGCTTTCGATGCTTCGAAGGAGAACGAATTTACCTATTCTTATATGTTGATGGAGTGTTTGCGAGGCCATGCACGGTCCACTGCCACACACCAGGTCCCGCTTGAATATCGCCCACATGTTACCAACCAGCTTGCCGATCTCTTCTTCCAGCTCGAGAATCTTTCCTTCAACAAGTTGGGTCGACTGTGGTGCGGCAAGGAGTGCGATGAAGCACCTTCTATTATTCCGTATGTGGATTGGCATATAAGCTCAAGACCTGCCACTTCACTTGTGTGGTTCTACAATGACAGGCAGCGTCAAAACCGAGCCGCAATTGCAGCCCATACCGAGGACCCTGAATGGCGGGCTGCATACTGGATTCTCAAGACTGCTATTTCTCAAATAATTATCGAGGATCGAATTCATAGCCCCTTTCCTCTTTGTCATTTTGACTTGCATTACGGAAACCTGCTCTTCGATGACGATTACAACCTGACCGGGGGTTCTCGGCTGGACCAACGCTGGTACACAGCTCCATTGGAGCGCCTGGCGGTTACTCCAGAGTTCATCACATTTCCCGGAAATACAGTTCAGGCAAATGAAATTATTCTCGATTTTCGGACGGATGTACGGGAAAACCCCCGCGTGCTTGAGTCACAATCGTCACTGGTTGATGAGTTTCAAACAAATCTTTCTGCCGTATTGGGAACCAAGCGGGCGGATATTGTTCATCGCTGCACGTACAGCTTTCCACACCGTGCGTTATGGGATGGACGCTTGGTGGCTAAGCTTATTTACAACGCGGCCGTATCATGGAAGCAGCTCGTAGCAACCTTTGGACAATGCGAGCTATTTTAAAACATCTGTAGGTCCCGAAAATGAACTTTAATAGTTCCTCGACTGCGTGCACATGCCTATTTTTATTCAAATATCAACATCCGAGATTTCGGACTCTGAATCGGTATCACTCTCTTCAATGACTTCCCCGTCTGCTTCCCAGTGCTTTAGGTCCTCTAGCTTATATCGGCGACCTGTAATTGCGTCGAAAGCCCGTGTTTGTAAACCGGGAAATGTATGCGATATTACCCGTATTATCTTCGGATGCGCCAAGGCTGCTGCTAGCTCTTTCGCCTGAAGCTCCATGGACTCTGCCAGGTTCAGAACATCATTTGAAGATTGTTCACAGCAGCTAGAATACCGATATGATGTATCGGACGCAGCCATGTTAGAAAGACTTAAATTGACAATAACATTTTCGAGGCTATGTCGCTCTTCTGTTGACGTGGGTGCCACCAAGATGGCGGGGCAGATGAAGACGCTCCGGATGCGCAGTCGCCGCAATCCCTGGAGGGTTTCTCTGATTCTCTTACAGAGATGTGGATTTGATGCCCATGGCTCTCGAATGAAGGGTGTGCCACCAATGTCAACATCGAGGCTGGTGATATTTTTCGCGCAAACGACTCCCAGTATCGCCATTTCTCCCAAATAGGGCCGCTGAGGGACGCCGAAACGTCCATGCGAGTCCTCCTGCCAGGCTGTGAACGAGATGCGACGCAATTTCGTAAATCTTTGCATGGTCTTTCCAAGGATGTAGAGATCCCCACTGAGCCGATACGTCCAGTTGTCGGCGATACGCTGAACTTGATCAAATGACCCGTCACCCTCCGCCAAGGGGATCCAGTCGTCGCATCCTTGCAAATGCAAATTGATTTCAATGACATGACTAAATACTGTATCAATAGCGCGCTTGCCAATTTTTTGAGCGAGTCTATGCAGAGAGAAGGCGCCGAGGTCGAGCGTTTGGAAGAGGACCGGCCGAGCGAGCGCATACCACTTCTTAGATACTGTCAACCGCGCCACATCCTTGCGAAAGAACCGGTGCCCTAGCCAGCCCGTAATCTGGGCCAAAACCTCCGGTGGCAGATTGTTTATTGACATGAAAACAACTGCCGTACGAGATTTTGAGTAGAACTGCTCGTGGCAGAATTTCTCTGTGAGGCAGGTAATGGTGATGTGTTTCAGGCCAACATTAAGTGGCTCTAGCAGGCACCAGCGCTCCACGGAGGCTCGTGGCACGTGTGAGGCATGTTTGGTTGGTTATTGTACATACCTAGGGGCGGAGATGGGCGCCAGCAACAAAGCTGAAATCTGTGGTGGCGACAGTCATATACGGCTTCTCTTTGCCCGAGGTGTGTAGTTTAATGTGTACATGAGCTGGGTAGAGTCCAGTGCAGGTTTCGAGCATTTGGCATGTGACTGATTTACATTTGGCTTACTTCAAGCTTCATTTTCGTCTCCATCTTCAAGGTATTCCATCTAGTCTACCCCAACGAGTAAATAAATGCCGTGAACTTATCAGACAGCGTCGCATCTAGCTTTGCCTGCGTGAACCACTGTCTTAAAAATCGTAGCCTAGGTGTGTGCCGTCCTCATAGTTCTTCTCCGTCAGCGTCCCATGGTGTCGGCGCCGCAAGGACCATGCGACGACCGTTTATCGCATCAAATGAATGGGGCCTTGGCCCAGGATATCCGTGCGACAATACTCTAACGATTCGCGGGTTCTTCAGCGCTCTCGCCAGCTCCGTTGCCTGAGCCTCCATCTCTAACTGCAGCTGCTCGAAGCCCCAAGGCATGTCGACGCAGCACATGGGAAACTTGTAGCTCGTTTTGGTCCCAGACGTGCTGCAGATGCTCAGATTTACAACAACATCCTCCAGAAGGAGTGCGTCCGAGCTTGCACAGAGCACTTTCAGAATATCAGGGCAGATGCAGGCGACTCGGACACGTAGCCGCCGCAATTGTCTCGACACTTTGCGAAACATGTGGCAAGGGTGGTAGTCGAGCAAATCTGACTTGGACGATAAAGTCGAGCCGACTGCGTCAATGTCGAGGCTCGTGAGATGTTCAGCCCGTATCAGGCCCACAGTCGCGGCGCCAGACAGATACCCGGATCGCGGGCTGCCGCATCGCAAATCGATCCGCTCCGGGAGGGCGGTAAAGGAAACCACGCGAAGATTCGCGAATTTCGAAAATACGCGCGCGAGGATGCCGAGGTCTTTGTTGAGCTGCGAGGTCCAGTCCTTGATGAGAGCCGCGTTGGCCGCGGAATACCGCGGGAGCAACCGTGGCGACGCCCAGTCGTCAAAGCCCTGGAGACTGATGGTGATGCGTCTGATGTGTACTCCCATTGAATTTATAGAGCCTCTCCTAATTCTCTGCGCGAACTTGTGCAGCGAAGCTGTGTCGAGGTTGAGCTCCTGCAACAACACTGGCCTGGCCTGGTGGTACCATGACCTGCAGATGGTCAGGCGTCGCACGTCTTCGTGGAAATATGCAGGTCCCAGGTAGTGGAATATTTGAGCTAATATCTCGGGCGCTAGATTGTCCATGGCCGTACTTGTAACTTAAGGGACTCTTTGGGAGACGGTGATGATAAGGTTGACTTCTAGAGGTAGCGTTCTCAATAGGGGATGGGGGCTACCAGCATGACCTGTCAGGATCATCAAACCAGGCTCGCCGCCCTGAACGCGACACCCGCCACGCTGAGTTCATGACTTTTGAATCAATTTTGGCGACACCATTCAACCATGTAGGGTTTCTGTTCGAATTATTTTAACATCATCAATTTCTCCCACAGCCGTTCGCCTATCATTATTGGGCACCCCTAGACGCCTATCGATGCTAACCGTTGTCGTCACCAGGCCGACCAGTGGCTGTTTCCGTCGCAAGATGAGCTGCAAATTAAGTCTTTCCAACTCCAAAAATCAATGTATAATAAAAAAAATAGAGCCTTCGTCGCTCTCGCTAAAAAAAACGAAATAGCGCAACAACACGCCTCAAGGGATCGAAGGTGTAGGCTCGTCGAAGCACTCCTCCCATCCAGTCTTGCCTGATTTCCAAAAGGCGCGTAGTTTGTCTCTGGCCAGTATGAATGAAACTGATGATCCCATGGACATCCATATTTCCAATAGACTATCCATTATGAAATCTTGGTCTCTCAAAGAGGCGTCGCCTGCAGCCACCCCGGCAACAATTAATGGCCACGCCACCTCTTGCTTCGCAGTGAGCGTGTGCCAAATCTGGCGCACTCGAGACAAGATTACACGGCGGTGGACTATTCGGAAGCGCTCATATATACTTTCAGTACGGATGTTGTGGTATGCATTCGAGGCTGTTGACATGCCGTGTGACCATTTCCCTACCATGTGCCTCGGAAGCGTTAATATTGCGTAGAGTCGAATCGCGATTTCGTGGATGTCGGCCAGAGCTATTGCCTTGGAAATGGCATCACTTTCCTCATACTTTTCTTTTGCCCACTTCTCAAGGTCAAACATGAATGCCAGTTTCATCTTACTAGCCAGGAAGAGCTCTGCAGCATCCTGGACAGCCGAGTCCACGCCAACCCGTGAAAGTGTTCCTCGTAATCTCGTGATATGATGGATGAGAATCGCATATTCCGGTGGACAAGCCAGCGTCACAGAGCTATCAAACTCGATTATTGCCCTCAGTTCATCATCATGATAAGTATCGGCGCCGCGCAGTCGCTGAGCGGCTGGGGTCGTCGTGTTGAGCCAGATCATGCAGCTAACGAAGCCGTGTATCAGTGTACTGTTGAAAGAGACGCCCCTTCCTCTCCTTGGAACATTTGAACCCACCATAGTATTGCATTTACGAAATCCATTCCCATAGATGGCCGCTTGATAACCCGCACGATGCCTCCTCGCAGCTGGATGTAGGCAAAAAAGCCGCTGATATGGGCTTGCCATAAGGACCCTGTAGTATAGAGATCGACATAAACCAAATGAGCGATGTTGCTGAGGCTTGATTCGTAGCTTTCTTTGCCGGATTCGCCGATGCATCGATTCACTATGCCAAGACTTTTATCCACATACTGATAGTACTTATTCCATAGCCCCGAAAAGGCAGCATCTTGCCCCATTTCAATCATCCGCCCTCGCGATTTTGACGCATTGGATATTTGCGTGCAGATGATTCGGAGCACAAAAACAGGCTTCACCATGCGATGCGTATTGAACGGCGGGTCTGTCACCACGTGTACATCGGAAACAAGAGTCGGTCTGATGACTGAGTAGTCTGCGGCGCGGCGCCAGGTTAGTCATGGTGTGCAGCTTTGAGAGTAGGCGGCAACGCACAATGGTGAACAGCCTGCATATAATCCCATTCAGGAGGCTCCGTTTCCATAATAACACCCTGTTTGGGCAACTGAGGCACCGAGATGCAAAGGCGGCCATGAACCTCAATCACGCTGGCGCCACTGACCGAGGACACAGCCTGGCGAAATCCACGACAGTGAAAACCGCCTCTGGCGCACCGTTCGCAGACGGGTTTTGCCTCGTCGCATTTTACCCGACGGGAGCTTTAAATAGTGTCAGCCAGAATACTCAGTCAATTAATTATGGATGCTAACCGGCATGTCAAGCAACCCGTCCTGACCCTGGGATACCACGACTTTCTGCGTTGCGCTGTGGCGAGGGCTAGGTCCGTGCCTCCGTCGGCTGAATCCATCGCGTTATCGGCTACGCTCAATCATAGCTTCGGCTTTGTGAGCGAAACCAATAATAAATTGGTAAGCGTTTGGCCAATTAGTTCTGGGCCTTTTTTTCACAATCGTCATGCAAGAGGAAAAGTATGGACGTTCCAAGTTCTCGACTTTTGTCGGTCGTGATTTTTGCCCCTCTTGGCACTTCGGCCCCATCCATTTCGGCTAGGGCCATATCCAGGCCGTCATCTCCGGCGAAGTCGCCAACTATCGCACGATTTCACACCGGAAAGAGGAGAGAGATTCTTTCAAATGAATCCCTAATCCTTCAAACGTCGGTGTGTACGAAACCGACTTTAGCTGCAATTGTTCGCTGCATACACCTGGATGACATCTCCGTGGTCAGGTACGCCACAGCGAGCTGACGTAGCCACAGAGTGGACTAGGGAAGAAACCGGCTACAAATGTCCAGCATAAAAATTACAAGGGATTCTTTTTCTTTCAGGTTGCGTGAACTCCGTCTGCTGATCTCAAGGATAACATGGCGTTGGCTCATCAAAGCAGTCCTCCCATCCAGTCTTCCCCGATCGCCAGAAATCACGCAGCTTCTGCAGGGCGAGAAGAAAGGTAGCCGCCGCGCTTGGCTTTCTCCATATGGTCCCGAGGCAATGATCAATAAAGCCGCAATCTTCCGCTGGGCCCTTGGCGGAAGCCACGCCAGCGACAATCAGCGGCCAGGCAATGCTTCCTTGGTATTCGATCGTCTCCCAGTCCTCTCGCAGCAGCGCCATGAGCTCTTGGTGGTGCTGAAGTCGCACTGTTTCATAAGCGCTCATTCCGGGAATTTTTGACTGTGCCTGCGCTGATGAGGCTACCCACGGCATTACCACCGGACTGGGGAGCGTTAGAATACCATACAGTCGAACGGCGACGAGGAAAATTCGTGCCGCGAGTTTCAGCTTCTCTTTGTCATGAGTCCAATCCACGCCCTGCGACCACTCGTCCAAATCAGCATCTTGCAGCTTTTCAAACATTTCTGACACCTTCCTCGCCATAGCTGCCTGTGACTCGGGGGTAGGTCGCATGGCGAACTTGGCGCACGCAGCGCGCATGCGATTGATGTGAACAATGGCAATCTGAAAATCTACTGGGCACGGTAAGCCCGCCTCAAACGTGAACCCAAGTGTCGTTTTAAAATGTTCGTCCGAGAAATTGTCAAACCCGTTGACCTGCTGATTTGCCGGAGTGGTTGTGTTCAGTACAGTACCCATCCTGAGACGCAATTCCGTCAGTATTGTGTGTTGGCTGAAAATTTTTGTAGAGGAAGAAGCCAGCAGTCCAACTGGTCCTTTTGAGGAACACTTACACTGAAATAATATGCAGACCGTATAGTGGCGCACTCGACATCTTCAACACCCGTGCGATTCCGCCCAAATGTTCAAGATATGCAAGATAGCCTTTGATGTGCGCTTGCCAGCGGGACGTATTCATGCACATATCATTGAACACGAGATATATTATTCCGGTAAGTCCAGTTAATCTCGCCGTGCCCTTCTCGTGCATGGATCGGTTGATAATGGCAAGGCACTCTGCCGAATATCGATAGAACTTGGTCCAGATCCCGGCGAATTCTGGGTCTTCTCCAGGGCCGAGTACTTTGTTTTTAATTCTTGAGCCTTTGCAAAGCTGATCGCAGAGCATTTGACAAATAAATCGGCATTTGAAAAACCCGGGGTGGTGGAACGGCGGGTTGTCTACCGCGGATATTGCTTTAATCACGGTATAGTCTAGACCGCGCCGGTTAGCCATGTCAATGCAGCTCGGAATCTTGAACTCACAATAACGGGCTGCTTGCGTAAAATCCCAGTCTGGCGGCTCAGCTTCAACTAATAGTCTCTGTCTCAGGACAACCTCGCCCTCCGTCTTTCGACAGGTGCCTCGACCAGATGGCATCATCGGATAAACACATTCGCGCCGACTACTGACGCAACGCTTACAGACAGGCTTCCCTTCATCGCATTTCAGCCTCCGATTACTGAGTCGTTATTAGCAAAGGTGCGTTGATTTCGCGGCCACTATGGCATTGCGTGGTGGCGGTGGGCGAATCCCAAGGGGTAAAGTACGAACCGGCAGGTCCTACATCCAGTCTTGACTCTATGACGCGACACTCTTTTTAACACATTATCGTCCTTTCTGGGGTCGAAAGAAGGCTTAGAAGCAGACATTTTTTCGTTGACATGCCCAAGCAAAAGTTTCCGACAAGCGCGTCAGATGTAATCCTCCTGCGGGGTGTGACCAGGGGCTTTTAGCCCTTGGCACCGCTTTCGCGGATCTGGCTTCTTGCCGCCAGGTGTGAGCCCTGTCCCTTTCATTTGGTTGAAAACACCATTGTAATCATGCCCTATTCCATAAGCTTGACTCACAAACGCGTTCCCAATGCAAACCACGCTCACTATTGGCAGAAAGAAACTTAGGGAAGCTCACGCTTGGGGCAACGTTGTATACGACTGAAAAGTGGTGGCACGCTCAGCTCTCCGTTCTATCACCAGAAAAAAATCTTTTAACTATGTAATGAGGTCGTTATAATTGATTGATTCTATTCTAGACGGCTGCCCTAAAGGTGAAACGTAATAATACCAGCTCAATGGTTGACTACAGGGTAGGTGTATCACGGACTGCAGCCTGAGAAGCTTTGTCTGGCAAGTGACGTTTGCCGTTGTGGAAATTTCCATATTCAATAGGCCGGGTAAGAAGAAATGAGGACAGCTATTGAAAATTCATCGAACTGCTACCTTGTCGTACACATCCGCTGATGCCGAGTTGTATTACAAGTCTGGGCTAGTAATGGCTTTACTTGTACAGCACCGTCGAGCCTCGGCAACGGGCCACAGTCTGAAGAAAGCTGGGGCCAGAGCGGCTGCACTAAATCTAATCTTATCAATCTTGCGGACCCATTCACCTCCCATATGGTCACAGCCGGGTCTCGCCCTGGCGGAGGAATGGCACTTATGGGCTGGTGGTCGGCGCTATCGGTCGCCCGAAGATCCGGGGGGTGGTGGTGTGCTTGATCAGATAGCGAACCAAGACAGGCCACCCATGCTTTCTGACGCGCTGCCTGCACACGGTCTACAACCTCACCCCTTTCCATCCACCCGTGAATCGCGTATGTGCGCTCATGCGATTGTTCTATCATGTCGTTCGAGACACTGCCGTACGAGCTGCTGCTGCACGTGCTATGCAACCTTCCCGACCTCACAACTTTGGACACCCTGCTCCGCGCGTCCCCGGCCACGTACCGCCTGTTTGACAATAGCACATGCGCAGTAGAGATATTCGAATGCATCCTGTCCGACGGCTGCGTGTACGACCACGTCCAAGTCCTGATGCGCCAGGTCGCGCTGCTGCGCTCGGGATCGCGGCCGTTCCCGCCCGGATACACAGAATACACGTCGTGGCCTGTCGCGCCGGGCCTTGCATCTTTTCGGCGCCAGGTTATTGAAGAGTCGCTGCGTCACAGCTCCAGGCAGAAAACCTCGGCGGCGGGCTTCGCGCCGAAGCGATTGCATCGAGATACCGAGCCGTATATTCTGCGGAGCATTCTGGTTACGGCGCGGCGGCTCACGGTTATATCGCTAGGCTGCATCGAATTTTACCTAAGGTCGCTGGCCCAGCTCACACATGACAAAGAAGGCCAAACAAGTTTAGTTGCCGCACTACCGGCGGGATGGAGTGAAGAGCAGCGGTGTCTGCGGGCACTTTGGCGTCTGCAGCTCATATTTGACTTGAAACGCGCGGCGCGACGGGGCACGCTGGGGTGGTCCAAGAAAGACCTGAAGAGTTTAGAAGGTGTAGCTGCCATCAGCTCGACGGAGGACGACTGGTGGCTCGGCCTGCAAGTGAGCAGCTTCAGCCAGCACTGGCCCGGCGCGGACTGCGGAGAGCGATTCTTCTACCACTCGGCTGCGCACCACGATTGCTATTACCCTGACGTGATGCATCCCGAAAAACACGAATACGTTACGATAATGGACTATATTCGACATGAGCGCGGGCAGGACTTTGCGACGCGCGTGAACCAGGGTGTGCTTTGCCCTACCAACATGGCTGGCGACGGTGAGGTCCGCAGAAAGACTGAGGCACCAACGCCGGCACTGGGAGACCGCAGAAAACTGATATTTGCCTCGGCCGTGGTTCAGTATTATGAAAGCGTACGGCCCTGTGGTGCTTGCGCCGAGCTTGGTGGAGATGCGCAGTCTCTCGACATTGCTTCGCTCCGGCAGGCGGGTTTCGCTCTGTGGTCGAATCAGCGGTTAAAGGCGCTAAAGAATCTGTCAGACTTGCCAAATCTCTTAAATAGAGCGAAAGCAGTCGCTTGAGAAAGGTTTTTGTACCACAAAGAAGAAAGGCATGCAAGCCTGTGTATATGTCCACTTATCCATTTTAATATGTATTATAGTTCTGCATAGATTAAAATAGATCTCAACTATCACAGTCTTGATAATTGAGGATGGTTTGGCAAGCCACTTGTAGGTTTTTATCACGAAAGTATCAGCGTAATAATGGCAGGAGCATATCACTTTGGAATCGGTGACTTTTGTGTACAAGCAGAGCTCGTGTTACAAATGCGTCTCAATTACTGATTTTATTGGTAATGAGCCCAATGCTTAACTATTTTCGTATAATAGAGACGGGCCGGATCTCTAGACCTTGGTCTGCAGTAACCCGTCTGCTCATGGCCTCGCGAAAGCCAGTGTTGACTACCTCACCCATCCTCTCATACACTTCGTCCCCAAACAATTCATCGTCCCCACGTTGGTATAAAAATTCTTTATTCTCCTCGTGCCATACAAATACCCCGCCCGTGGTATTCTGGACCTCCCAGCGCCATGAACCTGGCGCTTCATCCGGCTGTGTACCGATCACGACAAAGAGAACGGTGAGGTATTGAAACCAAATTTGAACGTCAGCAAAATCAGCACCAAAATCCAGTCGCATAAAAAGCGCGTCTGATATGGCAACCTTGGTGAGGTCAGATGATAAATCTAGATTTTGGTTCAGAAGGTCAGGCTCTCCCATGCGGTTGGTACACTCGAGACAGAATTGCATCCACCTGTCTTCAGAGACATAAAGCGCATCCAGAGCACCGTTGAAAGGGGGCGTGAAAAGACACTGTTCATTTGGCCGGGGCAGCCGCGTTCGGGTTCCCTGCCATGGCTCGTCAGTGAGGTCGGACATTTGGTTTCGGGCCATACCCGCTCATGAAGCCAAGCCGAAGCAACGCTGTGAGCCTCGCGGTTGACCCAGAGAGGTGGTACATAAAACTGGTTATCTTGATCGAGCAAGTCCGATCGAAATTTGATACCCATCTCTCCAGTCACTGGAATGTATCCCGCTTCATTCTCAGCCAGTCGGCGCGCGCACCAGTAACGCTTGTCCCTGTAGAAGAAGACGGACGGCCCCGTAAAGTCGGGTAACGCTGCCTGCCAAATAGCTATCCGTAGCTCCAGTGGGAGGGCTGAGAGGAGATGAAATGTACCGGCCATGATGATGGTCTGATGATGTGCGAGAAGAGATTTATCGGGCTGCGTGGAGGATTGCGGAAGCGGTTTTTATGATACGGGAGAGCTAATATTACTTTAGACACGCACACATGAATTTGCAGGACAGGCTATGCGAAGGAGGACGTCCTCGATTGCTTTCAGTTGTGCGAAATTCACTGATGCGCCGTGCTGCGGCAGCTATCGAGGGTAGTATGGACGAAACTACTTTCCTCAGATGCTCTCAGATTAGCCATGTCCTTGAACCTCTGTTTCTCGCTTGTCAATGGAGAACAATGTCTCAAGCTCATTCACTGCTCAAGAGCCCTCTCGACGCGAATTGTTGGTACAAGGCAGACCCGAGGGCTGACTCCGCACCCTCCGCCGCCAAACCCGGTTGCGAGCAGATACAGTGCGCAGCAGCCTTCTCGCCGCGCCTCCAAGCGCCAGACTTTTCAACTGGCGAGTGATGGGAGAGATTAGCCCTGAGAAANTTTGGAGGAATTTTGTGCTCGGTGAATTCAA
>JANAKD010000582.1:0-16165 GCA_027627215.1 Lecanicillium saksenae | reverse complement strand
CAGGCGCTCGCCCTGGTCTGGTGGGCTCTGTCCGTTGACCTGCTGGTTGAGCTCAAACTCGAACCACCTGTCCCAGAAGAGGCGGCTGTCTGCGTACCACTGCACGTTCTTAACAAAGATGNGCGCGAGCATCCTCGGCCGAGCCCTTGCCGCGCCACACGAGCAGCGCCCACTCGGCAACCAGCGCCGCCTTGGTGTAGATGTCCACGGTCGGCGCGTCAATCTGGTCCTTGTACACCTGAATGGCTGCGTCGACACCATTTTGCCGGCGTTCCATGTTGGCCCACGAGACAACAACCTCGATGCAGTCTTGTAGCTTCATCAGGATAGCCTCATGGATGGCCAGTGCCACGCCAACACGGCCCGTGCTCTCTTCAAAGTAGGCCCATTGCAAGCGGATGCCTGGCCGGCTCACTGGTACGAACATGGTGGCCGCGCGAATAAAGATGTTTCTCGTCTCCGATTCCTTCTCGGCCTGTGACGCCATCCACCGCGAATATCGGAACCAAAATTCATCGTAAAAGGCGCATGTCGTTAAGCAGCGTTCGTACAGGCAGACGATGCGGCTATAATCGCCTTCAGCCTCCTCAAAGTCCAGATATTTGCGCCAGTTGCTAAGCTGCGCGTGTTCAAGCTCAGTAACGTGAAAGTACGGACGCTTAATTTCTGACTCATATGTCCATCGCTTCGACACCTCGTTTTGCGTTGACTGGAAGACTTCAAAGTACATGCCGTCAATCTTTGCGCGCACATCGCGCTCCACCTCAAGCTCTGGCCGTTGGCCGGGCGCTTCAGCGGCAACCTCGGCCTGAAACTTGGCGAGGGTTTCCGCGTCCACGACTTCGAGCAGTGGCCTTGTGTGAGCGAGAGCACGAAAGCGCTCGTAGTAACGTGCGTATTGGTGCATAGGGATGCGAATGATGCGCGCCAGCAGCGCAAAGACGCGATCCTGCGCCTCTTGCCTCTCCTCGTATTCAATGTACTTGTCCCAGAAGGGATGAGCCAGGAAATCTAGCCCGACGTACGAGGTTCCCCGCTCAAAAAGTCTAGTTCATTTGTTAGCTACGATCTCTCAAGACGGATATGGGAGGAAAGTGGGAGTGAGGGTAAATACAAGGGTCATGACAAAAAATGATACCCAGCGTCAGCGCTGTGTATCCAGCGAGGGAAGTGATGCCAGGCATCGGGTGGTTGAGCATTTCTGAGTCGGGGAAAGAGGTAGGTTGCGATCAGAGGCATTATCACTGGCAGAGCGTAAGGGAGCATCTAGAGAGATGGGGAGCACCAGATTTCTCACCAGCAGACTGCAGGGGCAGGGTCTGTCAAGGCGCTAGGCCGCGGTTCGATGCGCAAGCGCATGCTGCGTTGAGTGATATGTTGCGGGGGGGAAAGGCAATCAACTTACTCTCTGACGAGATGTGGATCATGCGTAGTCTCCATGGTAAAGGAGCAGTAGTCTGTCCACAAGTCGACAGAATTTGTGATGCTGGCGCATCCTTTCTCGTACACCTGCAACAACGGTTAGCTGCGGCTGCCTGGCTGCTTGTTGCACGGGACGCGACATACCATCTGGGCAGATTCAGGACCTGCGATATTAAACTCGAGGTCGGCATATTTCTTCCAGTAGCCGAAGAGCAGAGGAAACTTGAGAAGAAATCGGTCATAGGCGTCGCGAAAGGTGGCCAGTGCCTGGGGGCTGGAGTTGCGGTTTAAGCCGCCGTCGAGCGTTTCGCATGCCTTGATGAGGTTTTCCCAATTTTCAAAGCTGTCCGAGTCGGCCTCCTGCACAATTGCCATGGTTAGCCGTCAAGAGTCTACATTGTGGCATTGAGCGCACGCGTTCAACAACGTACCACCAGGGCATTGTGCTTGCGCACCGAGGCGAACTCCTCGTCGGAGCCGCCGTAGGAACCAAAATCGCTCATGTCTCGTTACAGAAGTGGTCGCAAAAGTGATGCGCAGCCGTTTGATGTGGCGGTGGCTAGCAGCATGCGCGAGTGATAGAAAGCTTGAAGAGAATCAAACGTTTGACTAGGCCAAGGTTCCTGGATTCAGATGGCTGGAAGATCTGTGGACGAGCGCGGCGCCGAGCTGCCCGCCAAGGTATCTCCACAGCGACAAAACGCGTGGAGGGTACTTGTGGCCCACAATGCACCTGTCATTAGGTAAGCAAGAATTTCTCTGGCATGCCGTATTTTATCTGAATTGTGGCTCGCATCAATTTTTTTGGTCTCTTCATCCTAAAAATGGCTGGTGATGATTCCTTACAAATAAACATATGATAGGAAGAGACTGAACGCTTTCCAATGGAGAGCATGATCTCAATGTCGAATCTGAAGTCATCTTATACTATATTTCTTTCTTGAGCTGCAAGATCCGCGTCTACTTCAACGAGTCAGAGGGCGATTATCGACAGCAAGCTATCCAAGTGGATGGAGCTTCGCCGAATCAACGAATATCGCGACGATATACCGCTAGCGAGCGATCTGTATGGGAATGTTTCCCTCTTCGGCTCCGGGCGCCATCTTTCCGATGAACCGTGTTCCAGACAGCCCAGCTCTGTCATGGTGACAGCACAAGCAAGATGTGAAGAAAAATAATATCCTAAAAAGTAAATTCAGGAAAAGAAGAAAGAGAAGCAGGAACCGGAGTTTTTGGCGTAAAATAATTTGTGCTGTCGTAATATTAATTTGGTGGTAAAATACCTGCTGGTAGGTAAACTTTGGTACATCTCTCGCACCGACGTCATCTGCCAAGTGGCTCCATCCCGCATCAACACCAACACGGTCAAACATGCGAAGCGTCTAAAATCACGTCCTCTCCCCCCCGAGCAGCAGTCCCTCTGCGCGCGTAGACGCCCCCTCAGTCCACCGACCATGGACAACCAGTGGACGACGCAGGCGCCGTCGCCCGAAAAGTCGTGCGAGCTCTACATCCGTGACCATCCGTCCCGCGCCATCGCCATCGTCTCGTCGACGCACGCCCTCATCCTGCGGTACAGCGCCTCGGCCAGCGAGATCATTCCCAATGGCTCTTACACGTCGCTGCCGGCCACCAACAAGGCGCACGCGGCCAAGTGCATGGTCGAGTTTGCGCCAATCACCAGCACGCTGCTGAGGGACTATCGCCGGCTCACCCACCGACCCATCTACGGCACGCTGGGCCTGATTGCCGCCAACAACGAGGTCTTCCTGTCCGTCATCACGCATGCAACCCGCGCGGCCACCGTGCGGCCCGGGGAGACTGTCGAAAAGATTGTTAGCGTGGCATTTTACTGCCTTAGCACCGACGAGTACGACGATGTGGTGCCCCTCGACCCCTACGAAACCGAACAGTCCGACTCCGCCTCGGTATACAGCTCGCAATCTTATGGCCAGAGTCTTAGCCACCGCGATGTGACTATGGAACATCCCTGCCATGATTTACGCAAGATTCTGAGCAATGGCTCGTTTTATTATAGCACCGACTTTGACGTGACGAACCGGTTGCAGGAGCGCCCAATCAACACGGATTCATTCCATATCGACAACTTCAACGATATGTATCTGTGGAATTCATTCATGATTAGTCCGCTGGTCAAATTTCGCTCAAGGTTGCTGCCGCAGGAGCAGGAGGCGCTAGATGAGTCTCGCATACTGACGTCTGCCATTCGCGGCTTTTGCAAGACCATGACGATTCCACAGAGCGCATCACCTCTCAAGGGAAACAGCGGCAGGGCATCATTTTTGACGCTGATATCTCGCTTGTCTTGTCGCAGAGCTGGAACTCGCTTCAATGCTCGTGGTATTGACGACGACGGCCACGTTGCCAACTTTGTCGAGTCGGAAACAATCTTCTGGAGCGCTACGGGCACCGTCTTCTCCTACACTCAAATTCGCGGCTCAGTCCCTGTCTTTTGGGAACAAGCTGCCGATTTGATACCGGGTCGGCAGAAGCTAACTGTGACAAGACCAGCTGATGCGACCCAGCCCGCATTCAACAAGCATTTTGAAGAGCTGGAAGATATGTACAGCGCTGTACATGTGATCAACTTATTAAGTGATACAAAACCTGGCGAGGTTGAGTTGAGCAATGCGTACAAGACTGGCATTAAGTATTGTCCACTGAGCCGTGCCCGTCAAGGTGGTGGGACAGACGACCACGCCATGCTGCGACAAACGCACTACGATTTTCATGCCGAGACCAAGGGTCCTGGCGGATATGAGGCTGCAAGAGATATTCGTCGTTATATCGAGCACTCTATCGACGGCTTTGCTTACTTCTTGGCGGAGGAAGCTGACGAGGAAAGACGCATGGCAAGCAAAGAGCCGAGAATGGTTGTTGTATTACAGCAAGAGGGTGTCTTTCGCACCAACTGTCTGGATTGCTTGGACCGCACCAACTTAATCCAGACGTTAATTTCACAAATGGCTGCCGAAGCTTTCCTCAGCCACCGAGGTGCCTATGCCGCCTCTGATTTCTGGATGCGTCATTCCACGCTGTGGGCTGACAATGGCGACTCTCTGTCCAAGATCTATGCTGGCACTGGCGCGCTTAAGTCTTCTTTTACTCGGCACGGCAAGATGTCGCTGGCCGGAGCTGTAGCTGACATGCGCAAGTCGGTGCAGCGACTGTACCACAACAACTTTGTCGACCCCTCAAGGCAAATCACCATTGACATGCTGCTGGGGCGGCTCATTGGCCAGGCACCGGTGCATCTCTTTGACCCGATCAGCGACTTTATCTCGGCAGAGCTGAACAAGCGCAGCGATGAATACACATCGTTTGAAACTATTAGCCTGTGGGTGGGTACCTTCAACCTCAACGGCAAAACCCAAGGCATTGGTGAAGATTTGTCGCCATGGCTGTTCCCACCCGAGATTGAAAAAGAGCTTCCAGATATCTACGTCGTCGCCTTTCAAGAGATTGTCGAGCTCAGCCCGCAGCAAATCATGAACAGTGATCCGTCGCGCAAGTTTCTCTGGGAGCAGGCTGTCAAGAACGCCCTGAACGAGCGCCAGGATCGGACCGGCAGGGAACCATACGTGCTGCTGCGTAGCGGCCAGCTCGTCGGCGCAGCGCTGTGCATATTTGTCAAGGCATCGAGCCTACCAAACATAAAGAATGTCGAAGGGAGCGTGAAGAAGACGGGCATGTCAGGCATGGCGGGTAACAAGGGCGCTGTGGCGATTCGCCTGGACTATGCCCACACTCACATCTGCTTTGTTACGGCACATCTGGCGGCCGGCTTTGGAAACTATGACGAAAGAAACAAAGACTATGCGACAATTCACCACGGTTTACGATTTCAGCGAAATCGTGGCATCGATGATCACGGTAAGTCTTGACCTTGGAGCCAAAATTCAGGTGCTAATTGAATAGATGCTATTATCTGGCTTGGTGATTTCAACTACCGCATCGGGCTGGGCTCGGAAACTGCTCGTGCCTTGGTACAACAACGCAACCTGCCAAAGCTGTATGAAAACGACCAGCTGAATCTACAGATGGTTGCTGGTCTCGCGTTTCCGTTTTACTCGGAAGCCCGCATCAACTTTATGCCTACATATAAATTCGACGTGGGAACTGATACCTACGATAGCTCGTATGTGATTGACTAGAATTAACGCATGGCAGAATCTAACAATTTATAGCGAAAAAGCGCGTATTCCGGCGTGGACGGACCGCATTCTGCGCCGAGGGCAGAATCTGCGACAACTCAGCTACAATTCGGCGCCGCTGCGCTTCTCAGACCACCGCCCTGTCTACGGCACTTTTGAGTGCACAGTTAGCATTGTCAACGAGCGCCGGCGGGAGGCCATCAGCTCGGAGCTATATGAGCGACGCAAAGCCGACCTTGGCGACACGGGTGGCTCCGTGATTGCCGACCTGGACACGGAAGACGAAGACCTCATTGGCTTCGACCCTCTGGAGCCGGGTCTACCTGCAGCCAGCTCGGACCGGCAGAAGTGGTGGCTGGACAACAAGCAGACGGCGCGGGCGAACATTAGCATCCCCNAACGGCCGCAACGGCCAGTCGATGAGCCTCAACCCGCACCGGCCGTCGAACCCGTTCCCGCCGACCGACGAGCCGGACTGGGTGTCGGTATCGCGGGGCTCGCCAGGGGCCGCAAGCAGCCTTTCGACGTCGCGCCGCCCAAGAAGCGCCGCGGCCAGCGCGCCCGCCGCGCCATCTGGGAGCAAAAGTACGGCGCCAACGCCAAGCACGTCAAGGACGCGGCCAAGAACAACGGCAGGGGACGTGGTCGCGACGACGGCTGGGACATGAAGCGCGGCGCCGTGGACGCCAGCGACAGCAGGACCCCGTGGAAGAAGGGCGTCAAGAATCCCTTCTCGTCGGCGTCGGGTGGCGGCGGCAGCGGCAGCAATGGTGGCTATCAGCAGCAGCAGCAGGAGGCGAGACGGCCACCGCCGCCGACGAAGCGTGATGACGAGGGACCGCTGCATCCTAGCTGGGAGGCGAGGAAAAAGGCCAAGGAGTCGCAAAAGGCCACGTCCTTTGCGGGATCTAAAGTTGTGTTCGATTAAAGCCTGCATGGGCAAATGGCGTCTAAAAGGGAGGATCCTGGTGCATGAAAACATAATATATACTTTGGTCATGATAAATGCTATGTACATTATAACTTGCTCCCTGCGTCTGTTTGTGAAGTCTGAACCGACTGTACTGTGGTGCCTCTGTCTAGCAAAGCGGCGGATACGGCTCCGTCCAACAATCCTCCCATCCCGTGGAGCCTGATTCCCAAAACGTCCGCAAAGTATCTCTGATATGAAAAGGAAGGTAAAACTCCACGTCCTGCTTCAGACCCATGAAGATGTACTCCAAAACCTCCTGGTCCTCCACTGGACCATCGGCCAAGGCGACACCCGCGACGGGCAGACACCAGTGCAAGGCCACCTTGGATTCCAGCTGCGGGAGAACCTCACGGATCAGACCCATGAGCTCATCACGCGCTGGCGCCTTTCGATATATCTCCCCGGTCACGACCGACAAGCAGGGTGGCATCGTCATGATGGCGTACAGTCGCACGGCAGCCTGGTACGCCCGCGCAAGAACACGAACGACAGGGTTTTCGGGCACACCGTATGGCTCCGACCAGGTCTCCGCGTCGAATGCCTCGATTGTATCCAGGATAATCTCGGCAAGAGGCTGTATAGTAGCTGCTGGCTCACCATCGGCGAGCCTCATTCGTAACTTGGTGATTCGGTGCATGCACAGGAAGAGGACGGTGGGGCATGGCAGCTCGCTGTAAAATCGTAGACTGAAGACTGCCTCAATCTCATCCAGAGGGAACTCATAAACGGGCATGATCTGATTACTTGCCGGACTTGTTGTGTTGACAATTATCGCATTCCTAATACGGTTTGGTTAGACTTTAGTCAGAGGGGAAGCATCACCTGTGATGGCGACGCAGAAAATTATGGCTCACGTTAATATCCATGTGGTGGAAGTAATTGCCATCCCGCTTTTCAGTATACCGCCCAATGTCCATTTCATCTTCACAAAAGCCAGGAAGCCAATCATGTGAGCACGCCAAGATGGGCCGAGCATGTATAGCTACTGCAGAGTTAGTAAAGAGTCATAATTATTCAGATAAACACGAAGCGTTTCGGATTTAATCTCATACCTCAGCATTGATGAGTGAGAATATTCGCACCAACACAGTAGTCATGGTCAGTGGTGTCCGGTTATCCCGCTCAATACTCTGATTTACATCTTGTACAACCTCCAAGGCATACCGATGGAACTTGTTCCACTGACCACGTACTGCAGGGAGTAAAGAAGAGCTGGGTAATGCGTTCTGTGCTACTGAAACGCGGTTCAAGTACTCCGCCGTGGCGTGAATGATGAACCGGGGCCGGTTGATGTCTCGTATGTTGCAGGCAGCCACTCTCACATTCTTATCATGATCAAAGTTGCTGAGTAACGTTGGATGGACGATTTCAAAATCTGGGGGCCAAATGGATTCGCATTAGAGCCTCGTGACATGATGGTTGGTCCATGGTCGAGCACTTACAATATTTTGCGCACTGTGCAAAGTCGCACTCGAATGGCTCCAGATCTGGCACCCTGAAAGGAGAGACGGCTTTGATAGCGGATTGACGCGAGACGGATACTTGCCGTTCTTTATTACTTTGTGTAGATGCGCGACGGTTCATTGACGTGCTATCGATCTTGGCTTGCCAAGGTGGGCTCGACGCCACGAAAGGATCCTCATAGCCCTGGCAGGTTCGTCCGCCAGAGACACATTTCTTGCAAGCTGGCTTGGCCTCGTCACATTTTACCCTTCGTGCACTGTTGAGCATAATCACAAAAGGCACCGTCTGGTTAGCTGTCTGGTCTGGTTCGTCTCTTCTCCCTGATTCCAATGCCGCTTACGCGCTTACGCGCATCTTCGTCCGGAGAGCCGAAGAAGGTGCGACTTACCGACAAGTCAAACAGCCTGTCTTGCTTTTGGGCGCCCATTTTTTCTTGCGAGGCTGGTCGGGTGTTGGGGAACGACTGGTCGCCGCGGTACCGTCAGAGCTAGAGGAGGAGCCGGGCGACGACGACGGAGACGATGGTGTAAAGGCACTCATCGACAGCTTTGGCTAGACGGCCGGATTTTGGCGGAATGTTGAAGGATGGGACGGGATGAGATGGAATGGCGAGGAGGAGTTGGTTTAGAGTCAAGGTTGCTAACGGAGGATTCAGGTACGAAATTCCGTAGTTGTAAGATCCAAGGCTGCAGGCTGTCTTTCACATCTTTCCGGCCAGTTCTGGGTGAACGCTGGCTAGTATTAGTTCGCCAAGTGGTCAGCCCCTCATCTTCAGGACAAGGCTCTGCATTTTCTAGCAATCTTAAAGAGCCCGATTGGTTGGTTGGTCAGCAGGGCTAGTACGCCGGCTTGCTTGGAAATGTACAGCATGGCACAATCAAATGACCGCACTAGAAAGTACCGGTTCCCCGATACACCCATTGATACGAATTTCGCCTCGAAATAGTAGACCCTGACCCTACATTGCCGTGGCGAACGACGCGGGCGCTAGGTATCCTTGCAAGGCGAGGCTCTCCACGAAGAAGCCAATCGAAAGCGGGCTAGCGTTGACTCGATGCGAGCGGGTGATTTCTGTTCAGCACGGTTAAAATTCACAAGCTTCAGCCTCCAGCCTGGTTCTCGTTTGTATCGCTCAGTGCGGCGCAACCTCTCCCCTCGTTTATGGCCTGATGCATGGAGGCGTTATTAGTTGCGAGCCTTGAGCCGGGTCGTGGCTTGTGGAACAAGCGTACCTGACCGCACGGCGTCAATTGAGAGCCAAAGCGAGAGATTGCCATCGCCAAGTTATTGAAATAACCAAGACTCAGGATCAGTGGCGGAAAAAAACAATGGCAGCAGTTGCAACTGATTCCGTGTGCACAGGCAAATTCTTGTGAGACCTGTGGTGCCTGCGGGGCCAACCGTTCCTGCATGGCAGTGTGAGCGGGCAGGACAGCTCCCCGGAACTCCGAGCCTGAATATTAGTTAAGTAGGTACCCGCCTCTTCGTCTAGGTATTACTGAGACAGCAAAAGGCTTGCATATTGAGAATTGCGCCACCCACAGCTTCTGAGGCTCAGGTCGGTCGTTTGGTCTTTCAGCTGGTCCGTTTAAAAAAAGGAAAAGAGCTAGGCAGCCTGGCGTGCGGCATAATGACTAAACCGTCGAGAAGGCCGCTCATAACGGCCTTGGTCGCGAGTATCGCGTCGACCATCGCTGCAGTGCCCACCAGCGCGCAGCTTCCTCTCACTTACCATGACGGCCCCTCTTCATTCAGCCGAGACCCATTCACATCAGAGTTCGGCGACTATGTAGACAAACTACTCGAGGAATGGAAGGTCGCAGGCCTGGCTATCGGCATTGTCGACTCCCAGCAGTCCTATAGCAAGGTTGGTGCAATATGGGTGGACACGCAAGACTTCGGGGACATCTTTTCTTGGATTGATACTAATGACGATTTTCAAAATAGGCGTATGGGTACGCTCAGCTCCCCAACGTACCGGCAACCACCGATACCTTGTGGTATGTGGGCTCAACAACGAAAGCTCAAGTCGTGGCCACACTAGCGCAAATCATCGACAATCAGACGTATCCGGGTCTTGCCCAGGGATGGGAAACTCCAGTTTCGTCCATTATTCGTGACGATTTCGTTTTGGGTGATGAGTGGGCAACGGCGCATCTCACTCTTGAAGATGCTGCCTGCCATCGCACTGGCCTGGGAGGACACGGAGATGCATACCCAAACACGATAAACGGCTCACTCGCAACCTCACAGGATATTGTGCGTCTTTTACGGTATTTTCCACTAACGTATGAGCCGAGGACAAAATGGGACTACAACAATTACATGTACACCATGCTCTCGCATACGGTTGAAACGTTGACCGGCGAGCCACTCCGGCAGACGCTGAAAAGGGTACTTTGGGAACCGCTGGGCATGAGCTCGACGTTTCTCAACCTGCGAGATGTGAACCAATCCAAGCACAAGGTCGCCCGCGGATACTTCTGGGACCGGGAGCAGGGAAAATTCGGCGAACATCCTCTCTGGGACGCGCCCGGCGTTAGCGGCGCCGGCACTGAGCTGTCGACGGTCAAGGACTACACCAAGTGGCTAAAGTGCCTGATTGACGAGAGCGCGCCGTTGTCCAAGGGCGCGCACCGCGAGATACGCAAGGCCAGGATGGTCGTGCAGCCGGAGATGTACCCACCCCAGGGCTTCGACATGAGCATGTACGGCCTTGCCTGGTTCCGCAGCACGATCCACGGCCACGTTGTCTACCAGCACACGGGGTCGACGGACAGCCACGGCGCCAACGTCGTCTGGCTGCCGGAGCTCAACTATGGACTCGTAATTTTCCTCAACCAGCCCAATGAAATTCGACACGTCATTGCGCGCAAGCTGATTGAGGATCGTATTGGCACCCCCGAAGCTGAGCGCTTTGATGTTGCTGGGTTGTGAGTTGTGCACCTCATATTCCTTTTCTGTTGTGTTCTGCACTACTATATTCCACAAGGCTAACCAAAAAAAATTCTGTCCTGTAGCTGGAAAGAGGCGCTCGAGGGGGCCGAGAAAGCCATAGACAATATGATTGACATCCTCTTCCCTGACCGACCTACACCAGCACTGCCTTCCACCCACGATCTCGACGCAATTACGGGCAAATATAGCCACCCGGGCTATGGTACTCTCGAGGTGCGCCTGGAAACCAACCCAGAGAATGCGTCAGAGAAGATTCTCGTGGCGGATCGCGACAACTTGGCCTTTCCGGTTCAGTGGCGCTTCGAGCATGTGTCGGGTGACTTCTGGGCAGTCTGGCGCTACGGTTACGTGAACACGGCTCGACCAAGCCTGGCATACGCCGCACACGTCGACACCGCCGCCAGTGGTACTGTTAAGAGCTTCACCTTGAAGATGCCCGAAGTTGTGGCTGGCAAAGACCAGCTCGAGATTGTCTTCTCCAGACTTGACCAAGTTTAAATTAAGATACAGACCTTGACATTCAAGCATGTCGATTTTAAATTAATAGAGATAAAACTGGAAAAATGTTCTTTAAATTCATATACATATATGCAATCCACACGTTTGTAAATATCATTTCTATGCCGCTTTCGATGCTCGTGCCTTGTTATCACGGTGTCGCTTCTCCTTGGCAGCCGTCTTTCTTCTAGTCATCCATGATCGGTTGAGATCGCGCCTGTTCTCCCAGAACCACTTCTGGAAGTCACTCGTGCCCTGTTGACCAGAGGCGCCCGCGCCTTCATCCGCGCCGTCTTCGTCGTAGCCCTCCTCTTCCTCACCAGCCTCGGCCATCTCAGCGTCATCATCTGCAGAAGGAAAAAAGCTGCGCATGCGCGCAGGATGGACAGTGTCTGGAGTCGGTGCCGCGCTACGGACGTTGCGCCATTCAAAGTCTTGCTTCGTGAAGGGCGTCATCGGAACTGCGGGCATCGCATTTCCGGTGGATTCCTCTTCGTCTTCCTCCTCCGCATCTCCGCCAAAGAAGCTGAAGCCTCCTTTCTCAGCACCCGGCGTTGTCACGCCATTTGTGTCTGCTTTTGGCTTTTTGTACAGTGCTTCAAGGGGGTGCACGGCCTTGGGTGTCGTGGGAGGAGGCGGGATATCAATTGTCAAAGGCTTGGAATTCGCGTCGCCATTCGTCTCTGGTGTAGGCGTTTCAGATTCGTCATCCGAGTCTTCTTCCTCGGAGCTATCACTGCTCGAGTCCGAGGTGTCGCTTTCAGATTCATCTTTCTTCGTCGCTACTGACGGCTTTTTCGTCTTTGCTGTGTCTTTCTTCTCCGTAGCTTCATCCTCGGACTCTTCTTCTGATGAAGTGTCGTCCGAAGAGTTGTCGCTCTCGCTACTGCTTTCATCTTCAGACTCAGATTCCACGGGGGCGACTTGCTTCTTCTTCGACGCTTTTTTGGGATGTGGTTTGGGGGTCTCCTTCTCCTTCACAACTTCGACGACATTGCCATCTTCATCCACCCAGCCCTTGCCCTCGACAAACTCAGTTGCGGGTTTGCCCTTAGTCTCCGGCGCAGCTGAACGAAGGAAACTCATAAACTTTGTCGTCTTTTCAAATTCATGAACAGTGACTTGTCTGGACGAACCCTTCTTCTTCTTCTTCTTCGTGCTCGTATCCTCCTCAGGAAGATTTCGCATTTCATTCGGAGGCATTCGAGTCTTGAGGAGGCATTCCTCCTTTTCGATGTATTTTGATCGTGACTGTTTGCGCTTCTGGTCTTTCTCAGAGCCCTTGGTCTCCTTGGCACTGTCCTTGCTCTTCTTCTTATTCTTATAATCGGCGGGTTCAGTCCAACCGCGCTTGACTTTGCGGTCTTCGAGCATTACCCCATCAACAACTCCCATTTCGCGCTTGCGTTTCTTTGGCCTCTCAGAGTCCTCGCGATCTTTGCCCTTCTTCGTTTTTTTGCCAGCCTCTTTGGCATCATCGCCGGAATCAGGCTCAATGCGCTTCTCCGGACGGGCCTTTTCGATGCGCATCTTGCTACCCTTCAGCACCGTGCCATTGAACTTCTTCTTAATCTTGTCGGCGTCCATCTGAGGCAGTTCGACAAATCCGAATCGCTTTTCGGGGAATGTTTCGATCGTATGATACGAGATGTTGCGGGCGCTCGGTAGGGCGGTGGCAGGCACGACAATCTTCAACAGGTCGGCGTCGAACGGGGTGATGTGCAGGCGGACGAAGCCGTCTTCTGTGGTCTCTGGAGACGCGGCGCGCGACTTTTTGGGCTTCTCTGCGCCCTCAGCCGTCATCTCCAGTCCTGGGTTTGAGGCGCAGGTCCGAAATGATTTTTTTTGGGTGGCAGGCTGGATGGAACTTTTTCTGGGCGGTTGATAAAATTCGATGTCTGGTCAACTTTTTAGCGGGCCGGGAGATGGAGCTAAAACCTACCAGTGGGCGACTGCCATTACAATGGCCTGCTGGTCCACTACCAACCGCCAAGGCCTACACAACGAATCTGTAGCAATATTCCAGCGATTTTCTCATACATTAGTAGAATTGGACGTATCAAAAATACGAAAGTATGGAATATAAGGGGTATAAGAGGTATGGAAAATACAAGGCATATAAGAGATATGGAAAGTATCAGAGCTATAAGGAATATCATGAATACCAAGCAGCTGCCCAAGCGTAAATAGTCATTCACTATTCAAGCGCGGTGTGGACGATACCGATACAGGAAACACAAGCAGGAAGGAAATGAATCAATAATCTGGATAGCTTAATAATAAATAAATAAATCTTACACCCTGACATACAGTATAATACAAATGCTTCCACCAGCTTTTGAGAGGAGAGGGAAGAGAAGGCCTCGTTACATGTGTCGCATCGCTAGTCCGTGAAAAAAAAAAAAATGCAAATTCGGTAGTAAAACACTCAGGAACACCCCAAAGTATAGGTACTTAGCCAAAAGGCTTCGGTGAGTTGTGGCGGAAGAATGTCTGTGGGTTCTGCTCTCTCACATCGCCACCGATGGCCTTCCACCACACGTCGCTTGTCCACCGGATAATACGCTCAGCCGCGCCTTGAGGAGTAGCGGCGGGACGAACATCGAGATAAAAGACTGGCTCATCGCCTCCGGACTCGTCGGAGTAATAGTCGATAACATAGCGAATCTGCTTCTGCTCGCCGTTGACTTCGCGTGAGACATACCAGTCGTGTCGGTCGAAAGGCGGCTCAGTTCTACAGACATGTCATGTTAGCAAATTGAAATAGTTTTCCTGGCGCCGCTGCGGTACATACCCAAACTTGGCGGGGTAGATCCAGCCCAAGACCTGGAGCATGGCCGCCTTGGGCGTCATGTCCTTGGGTCTTCCCTGGAACCGGATAAGACTAGGTTCGGGTTCCTTGCCATCCCAGCTGCGCTCCATCTCTTCCTCAAAGTGCTCCTCGCCACGCTTGCACAGCTGCCAGCCCCTGTAGAGACCACGGTGGAAGCGTTGCTCCCAGCCGACGATCTCCGCCCAGGCGCCCTCGTTCAGGAAGTTGTGAACCGAGACCATGGACTCGACGGCTGTGATATCGGTATCGGTATAGCCCTTGCGCAGCAGCGCGTTGTACATTTGCTGGGGGGACGGGTACTCCCACGTGCCGTCGCCATCGCTCTTGGGGATCGTCGACTCTTCGCGCGACGTCGGCAGCGCAAACTTTTGGTTGGGCGCCGGCTTCTGCGATAGATCGGGGAACATGTAGTTGAGAGGGTTCAGTTGCGACAGGAGGGACTTGGGCTCCTCGGTGGTAGCCAGCTTTCCGGTCGCAGACGCAACGGCAGCAGCGCGCTGGTCGTGGGGACGGGGCAGCCAGATGTCGAAGGTATGGCGGCGGCGGCGGTGGTTCGCTGGTCGTGAGGCACGGGGCAGCCAGAGGTCGAGGGAATAGCTGCACCTGCTGGTTTCGTCGCTTCGGTTTGCGCACCCGAGAGCTTATCGAGCGACTTCTTATGCATGGGGCAACCCGCCTGTGGAAGAAGAGATTCGCGTTAGTGTTCCACGTTTAATGCTTCGTGAGTCGGCGCGCAACTTACAGGAGGTTCCCTGCCGACAAAAGCGGCCGGGTGACCGCTGGGCACCGGATCGGCCCAAAACCAACCCATGGCGATATTGTGTATAAAAGCTGAGATAAACAGGCACGGTATGCTACAAATGCGCAGACAAAGACAGGACAGGGTGGGCTAAAAGGGACAAGTACTGGCGCTGAAAATAAGGGACGGCGAGAAATTTCTAATCTTATCGCGCCATGCCGGCGAGTCCGTGGGGCCGCTTGACAGAATCACAAGCAGTAAAAAATAGCATATTAAGTAAAATAAATATAAGTGGGGTTATTGGTTTTATTTATCTCGTTATATTCTTTTACTTTTACTGTTGATTTGATTTTTCTTATTTTTCTAATATTCTGTTGTCGCTACAGCAGCTCATAGCCGTAGGCCTGTAGCGGTTGCCATGTCTGTTAGGAGATGCATGTGGTACTAGCTGCTGCACTAACAGATGGACCTGGGCAAGGCGCTGGAACGGGTTGTTAGCATATGCTTTTTTCTGTTCTTAAAACTGGTTCGCTGCCCCTGCCCACATGTACGTCACTGACTTGTCAGTGGACGGCGAAGCTGAGAGCTGTCGGCACGCGCCGGAACCAAGGTCCAGTCAACAGCGAACCTTTTTCCACATTGCCCACTGACCTGAGCATGAAAACAATAGCGCATGCAACAACTCATCAATTAGCCCATCGAGATGAGGTTTGAGCTTCTGCTCGGCAGATTTACCGTCCGGTCGGGCTTTCGACAAGTATACGACTGCAAACCGACGTCATTCGTCGTCCCTCGGCAGCTATGCGCGCGACGACAGCTGCACATGCTGCGCCAGACCCCCGGTCGCAGGGGCGGCAGCGGCGGCGGCGGCAGCAGCAGAAGCAGCAGACATAACCACGGCGCCGCGCTGCGGGCGTCGGCCGGTGCGGCGGCCATTGGCACGGCGACGTTTGTCGAGCTCGCGCGCAAGGACAACGGGGGCACGGAAGAAACGGGCGAGCACCGCATGCTGGAGCTGTCGCGGGAGGAGATTCGCAAATCAATCGCCGACGACGACAGGGGCGTGTCGAGACTCGTGCACGAGGTGGTCCTGTTTCTAGACC
>JANAKD010000581.1:0-16177 GCA_027627215.1 Lecanicillium saksenae | reverse complement strand
GGCCAGTATGGCTAACCTAGCGGCGACATTTTAGAACCAAGGCCGGTGGGAAGAGGCAGAGAAGCTGTTTGTACTGGTGATAGAGACTTCTCAGACCAAGCTCGGGGCGGACTATCTTGACACGCTGGCCAGTATGGGTAACCTGGCGTCGACGTACAGCAACCAAGGCCGGTGGGAAGAGGCAGAGAAGCTGTTTGTGCAGGTGATGGAGACTTTTCAGGCCAAGCTCGGGGCAGACCACCCCTACACGCTGACCAGCATGGCGAACCTTGCTTGTACCTGGAAGTCTCAAGGCCGGGACTGTGAGGCTCTAGCCATGATAAAGGACTACGTCTTAACTCAACAGCGAATCCTTGGCCAGAAGCACCCATCCACTCTATCATCATTAAAAACTCTACAGACATAGACTAGTTCTAGTATAGATTAGTATGTATTAGCTACAGTGGTGACAGTCAATTAACAGGATTTTTTATTGAAATGTATAAACCACGATAAGTTGGTTATGCCATATAACGTCACAGGTGGAGATCTTTTATCATAACTGTACACTGAGGTGCCCTAGACTTAGGCTTACCCCGGGGGTGTGAGATGAACTGTCGCCTTGCTTCTCTAACACTAACACCGAAGGTGTCAAAATATACCGATTGGCGTGGCGACAATGTATCAAATATCGTTTTCCAACGGCTATAAGGCCAAATATACAATATCGTCTCTAGAATAAGGACGAGGAACTTAAATACCCTCGTATTATACTTATTAAAAAGAGATAATATGTCGGTGTTGAAATTTTACAGGGGTACCTGGAAATGGCGCTAGAGGAGGCATTCTCTTGAGCAGGCAATTACACCTCGAAGCCAGCGAAATTTTCAAATTTAAAGGGCTAGAACATCATAAGATAGAGAGTCTAGGTACCTGCAATTTGGCTCGCCACACAGGGTGGCTCGCCACGTCGGGACAGACGTTATTCTTGTTTCTAAAGGACGTTTTATGACTAGATACTAAAATATATATTATATCAAAAGGGCTATCTACACTAGACCTTGCAGTTTCATACAGTATCGCACTTATAGGGTCCCTAATAAGCGCCGGTTAGGATATTACACATTAAAGAGCTTATATATCCGTTCCCATATAAGTATTTGATTCGCCTTCAAGTTCACTAAAAGGCGGTCCTCCTCTACAGTAAATCTGGTTCGCATGCGGTGGACGCGGGCACCTGGTTCTCAACAGCTCCTGCCTCGCTTTCTTATTCGCACCTTCTTAGCCTTATAGCATAGAGAACTTAAAGAGGGGTGTAGTTTAAGTCAGATATGTTTTTAATCAAATTAAGGCTAAAGGCTCTCTTTATTAATCGGCTCCTCTTTAAAGCTTTTATATTCCTTATATATACTAGCCGGTCTTAGCTTAATGATAATTTTTAAGTATATCAGCAGTTGCGACTTACATAATGACTCCTGGGTTTTAATTAGATCTGCGTCAAGGTGCTATTCCCATTTCATCTTATTTATTATTTCTAGGGGATTAATGGTTTTATCTTATTTTAACCAATCTAGATCAAGCTGAGTTAGAAGAATATAGTAGGGTGCTTTATAGTCATTTAGATCTATAAAGTCGTCTATATATATTTAACTTAGAATAGGTTTCGAGAGAGGAGAGTCCACTGCTAAGTCGTCTTTATAATATGTATGTCCTGGCGTCTATAGGTGAGCTAGAGGCGTTTTAGGGAATAATATCCAATTGTCTATAAATTGGTCCACAACACTGTCTAAAGCTTTAGGCCACTCTAAAGGCGGTGTGGGGGAATCCTAGGACCCTATCTTAAGTTTAGTTTCCATAGAATTATTATTTATAATCCACTCTACTATTTCTACTTCTACCTCTATGTCGTCCTAACTCCTGTTATAAGAAAGCTCCTTAGTTGGCGCCCTATAATTGAAGCTGGCTTTTAGTGTGCGGAACTGGTAGCCATAGGCGTCATACAGATAGTTACAACCGGATTCCTTATCTTCCGAGGTAAAATTATAATATAAACACCTCTAGTACTAGCTATAGTATAGATCAATATAGTCAAGAGCTTTAATATCCCTCTCCTAGTATTATAATCATTCAGCTGCCGCTAAATCCTTAGACTATATATAAAGTAAATAGAAAGCAGGACAGAGTAAGGTGTGTCAGTAGGTTATAGAACTATAGTGTACCAAAGGGTTTAATAGATATCTTATACAATCTTATTCCCATTCTATTAGCATATAGAATTCATTATAGAAGTAGTAGAACTTTAATAAAAAGAAAAGAACACCTAACTTTTAGGCTACTTAATTCCTTCAGTAATGGTATATATAAAGGTTACGTGGTGGGAGCCTCCTAACAAGTTAGCATCGTCATTTATATAAGGTCGGCGTCACTTACTCTAAAATATTTTTATTATAGAAGGGGCAACATCCATTTTCTAGAGCTTTACTAGCGTAATAATACTTATTAGAAGACATTATTAGTAGCTATAGTATATCGTCTATTACTAAAAACTACTCTAAGTCACTAGTTATCACTTCACTTATACATTACTTCTCCGGAAATACTTCATTAAGCGGATCGACTAAACCGCTTATTATGATACAGCCGTTAATTAGCCGGTCTTTTTGTAGTTCTTTTAGGCATTTCTCTTGATATTCCTAAAGTACTTTCTCTTATAATTATTTAACTATATTCTAATAGGCCCTCTTCGCCTCAGCTCTTATACTAGAAGACACGGTAAGTGTAATTTCATTGTCGTACTTTACCAGTCCCACATCAGTTTCCACCTGTTTTAGCATGGCGGTGGGAAGTTTAATAGGCATACTAGGTTAATAAAATTAATTTAGGCCCTAGAAGTATTCTACTATAGTATAATCCGCGTCCTCTTATAAGAAAGCTATAAGGCCGTCATATAATAAAATAAAAGCTATATAGCTTTAACTAAAAATATAATTATTATTATATAAGATATATTATAATCTCTCTATCTTAATATATCTATCTACTAAAGTAATTAGTCCTGACTATATACTGGGCATTATACTACTTACTGTCTAGCTGCTTTCTGAGCTCTCTCTATATTATATATATTAAAGCACAGGCGTAGCTATATTCGCATATAAAGATTTTCTTAAATATCCGCTTAAAAACTGGGAATATTATTGCCTTTAATATAAGACAACCACGTCTATCTATAGCGCGACAAATAGGCAGCATAAGAGCGGCCTTATTCCACTCGATTAGTCTATCACCGTTACTATTAAGGACTTGACTAAGAAATTAAGGGTCTAGTGCGCTATCAGCAATAGTAAAGTGCAGAAGGAAAAACACGGCATTATAGCGAAGTAGTCAATACCCTTTCCCTACAACACCGAAGCTATATTAGTCAGCTTAAGTGCCTAATTCACATTAATCTACTAACCGTCTATTACCAGGGTCTTTATTGTTTTTAACCATATATTAACTAAGCTAAAAGAAGAAATAAGGGATACTATTCTGTCTCTCTAGAACTAGCTTGATATCCTTTTCGGTTAGCGAAAGTAATATTAGTTATATTATACTTACTCTATAGAATATTCCCTCTATAAAAAGACCACCTCATTAAGCTCCATTCTCACAAAATAAGAGAAGAAGGAAGTTAATTTAAAATCTATCCCTTTTATATTAGATATTAATATCACTTCAAGTCTAAAGTACTTTAAGATTATAGTTAAGGTCTTATAGTTTATAATTATATTTTAGCTATTTAATATTCTTAATACCACTTCCTTCTTCTACTATAAGTGAGTTTCTAATCTACTATTATTATTAGTTATTATTATAAAAGAAAGCGGCCATCTACTTATAAGGTTAATCTCTATTATTATTTCGGCTAATACCTTATTTCTAGTGTGTTATTTAAAGCCGCCATTAAAGCTTTTTATATTTACCTTTAGGTTTTTTATTATTAGGCATTTATTTATTTTACCTTAGGCTTAGTCTTTATAAAATTGCCAGAAGTCCTTAAGTTAGTAGATTTCTAGCAATATTACGCCTTTATAAAATAATATCACTTTAAATTTATCTAAGTCTATAATATATTTATCACTTAAACACTCTAAAGCCCAGCTACTAAAAGTTAATTATTTAATCCTATAATAGATAAAAAAAATATATATAATATATTTTTAAAGAACTTAGTCTTATATGGCTAAAGTCTTATTATTATATTCTTTTTAGCCTTATTTCTTATTATTATTATAGTATAAGCCACTTATAAAGCCATTTAACTTAGCTCACTTGATAATATTGATCGGGTTATTCCTTATGCCTATATTAGAGAAGATATCTAGCGCATAAGACCAAGCCAGACAAAAATTAGAAGAAAGAAAAAGATACAGTTAAAAGAAGGCGATAAAAGCCGCTTCTTAAGCAAAATACAGCGCCCCCTCGGTGGCTGCCTCAGAGATTGGGGCTTGTAATCAGTCTACGAAATCCTACAATCAGGTTGCTGAATTTAGCAGGTTGCGCAGGTCGCGCGACACCACGACGTCGCTCACCCAGGCACCCACGCATAAGTCGCCCAGGTCAGGAGACCAAAATCCACAAGCTCCTGCTAGTAAGGAGGTAGTATTTACCTCCTAGTCTTATTAAAGAATATATTTATAGATATAAGTAATAATATAACCTCTTTTTTATATTATTTAATATAATACTAAAGTAAAAGAAGGAGGGGCTTATTTTAAGGGTAGTTCTTATATAATAATAATATTTAGTATATTTATAAGATAAAGGGCTAGTTAGATATTTTACTTACTTTTATAAATATTTTATAAAAAGATCTTTATTAGATTAAGTCTAGGTAGGTATTAAGGTAAAAGAGCCTTAGTCTTATTAAGTTTACTAAGTAGAAGGGAAGGCTATAATATTAGACTAAGGGGGGAAAAGGTACTAGGCTAAGCCTAGGGGCTAGCCCCTTAGGTATAAGCCCTAGCTATTTATAGGCCTCTTTAGGGATAAGGACACTTAGGGGGAATATAGGCGTGGTTCTTAGGTAGTATAAGTTTAAAACTAGGTTAGTCTATAATAATAAACCTCTTAGGCCTTAACTCTCTAATTATAAAGTATAGGATAGTCTTAGGACTAAGTTAAGTACTAGCCTTTATAGTTTATATAGTATTCTTCTCTAGGGTTTAATTCCCTTAGGTAGCTTATACTTTAATATAATATAGATATATATTATCTATATCTTACTTTCTCTTTATAGTATTTTACTATATATCTAAACTAGTAGTAGTTATAATATTAGGTAGGGTAAATAGAGTCTATATAGAATTTATATTAAAATACCTATAACTTAAAGAAGACTCTCTTTTAGTAGAGTTAGTTTATTATTTTAATATTATAGGTACTAATAATTAAAGTTACTTTTAAGTTAATATTAAGTTAGGGGAGTCTAGCTTTTACTAAGATAATATTAGTTTTATTAACTATAGAAAAGGTAGTATATAGGTTAGTGGTATCTTAAAGAAGGTCCTTTTAAGGGACCCCTTATATTATTATAATATAAATATACTAGGCTAGCTTTACTATTAGTCTAAAAGTATCTTTAACTTAATATTTATTAAAAGTATATAATTTTATATTTTTATAAAATATAAGGACTATATTCCTAGATAGGAGCTAGTATATTACTACTATAATATTAGCCTAGAGGACCTTATTAATAGTTATTATTACTTTATTTAGTCTTCTATTAAGGGTTTCCTTAATATAATATTTAGTATATATAATTATCTTATATATATATTTAATTAAGACTAGTTTTAGGACTAGTCCTAGGCCTATAGTAGTTATATTAGTATATATTTTCTCCTAAGTTTTACCTAGCTACTTAATAGTTTCTTATATAATTTCCTAGATATTACTTATAAAAAAGGGGGGGGAAGGGGGTAGAGTAATACTATCCTAGGACTATATACTTACTATTTAGTTAAGGAGGTCTTAGGTAAAGGCTTAATTAGTATTAAATATAAGGAGAAGGAACTCTTTTTCTAGTTTTTAAATAGTCTTAGGTTACTATTAGTTATTAGTTACCTTAAGTATAGGTTAGCTTAGGTTTAGTTATAGAGGCTCTTTTAAGGCCTCCTTTTTATTATTTCTACTAGTACCTACTATAGACTTAGTCTAAGGAGGGGTTAATATTAGTAATAAGTCTATTAAATTATAATTAAATATTATTTAAGGTCTAATTAGATTTTATTACCTTCTTAGGCTTAGTATAGGTTTATAATAATTTTAAGTATAGAGGTTAAGTAAAATTATATTATATTAAATTAATTATTAAAAAGTTTAATATAAAAATATAAATATAATTAAAAATTAGTTTTAACTTATAAAAAAATATAATTATAAAATATAATATAACGTGTCTAATAAGCGAGTCACGTAGACAAGCGAGTCACACACCTTCCTTGACCCTATAGCTTTCAACTATTAATAAGTCAACCACTATATAAGAAATTATCTAAAATTAATTAAAATCCTCTTCCTTAGTACTTTCTACATCTATAATATAAGTGTATATATTATAGCCAGTCTTACCACAGGCACTACACTAATAAGCACCCGTTTTAACTTAAGGCTTATAACTACTATAAGCTTATATTTTATCCTTTACTTAACTATCTATATCTATTTAATCTAGTAAATCCCTTATATCTTATATAGAAAGAGACCCTTTAGCTTATAGTCTAGTTTTTTTTTACCTACTAGTATTTATTAATTAGCTTATTTATAGCCTAAAAGCTATATACCTAAGTATAGAAGAGAGTAATTTTATATATAATAGTTATTATACCTTTCTTTAAACTCTTAAGTATATTAAGATTTTTAATAAGAGAGCTATTTAAGTAATTAGTTATTTATTTTTTTAAGATAAAAGCTTATATAATTACTTTTATTATAATATTTAGTATTTTAAAGACCTAGGACCTAGTTATTTCTAGATATAAGTTTTATAGACTTAATATTATAAACTTAAGATCTAATATAAAAATAACCTTTTTAAAATTAAAAGGTATAATTTTAATACCTTAAAAACCACCTTAGATATTTTCTTTAGTAATTAACTTATTAAAAGTAAATAAAAATATAAAAAAGAAGTCTTCCTTTATACTATATATAATACTATTCCTTATAAGATCCTTAATTTACTACTTATATACCTTTTTTAGTAGACTAAAATAGCTAATATTAAGAGGCTAGAGTATATAAGAAGAATAAGTAGGTATATAAAGAGTAATAATTTTATTTTCTTAGTAGTAAAGTTTAAATATAGTTAAGTAGTAACTTTTATACCTATTTAAGATAAGGAGGTAGAATATATTAATATTTTAATCTTTTATAAATTAATAAAAATATTTTATCTAATTTATATTAATTATNNTTAWTATCTAATTATTTAAGCTTATATTAATATACTAATTAATAAGGAGTTATATATTTTTATATTAAGTTATAATATAATTTTTATCTTTTATTATAATATATAATAAAACTACTTARYTTTATATATTAATACTTTAATTTATAAAAACCTATTTTTAATTATTAAATTATATTACTTTTACTTTTTTATTTTAATTAAAACTTATAATAACTATTTTTTATAAAGATAAGATCTATTATAAACTTAGTCCTATTAAAGTTATCAATATTAAAGTCTAAGATGTTATATTTTTTAATTGTATTCTTTGGGGATGTGGGCTGGTTATAGGTTATCTTTAGATCTTTGTATTTAATCCTTTAATAATTATATTTCTATTTAAAATATATAATAAGTTTTAATAATTATCCTAGTGGAAAATAACATGCAATCACTCAAGCGCAAATGCTTATATAACTGTTTTGACACTATACTCGCAAGAGAGCTACATTCAACGTCATAGCCAACAATCATACGCTCTGACTCAGCCAGCTTAAAAAATGTCAGCCAGCGTGTTTAGACCGTCGCCCGCCTCAACGCTTTTCTCCTTCTCTTTATAACTAGCATTATCACACCTCTGGGTCTCAAAGATGCTGTTACATGGAGAATTATCACAAGTCAATGTCTTGAAATGCCCCGCAGAAACTATATATATAGATACACTCACTCATACATGCACTTGTCACATTCTCATTTAGAGCTTGTGAAACCCGGTATGGTATAGGCGCAGCCGGTATAACAAACCACCGTTATCCATAATAGTCAAGGGGCTAGCTCTAGCAAGTTCGAGGTCCAAATTCCAAGAATGACACACGGCCCGACACATGCCCCAAGACAACCGTGTTTCCATTAACAGCTGAGCTTCTCTGCCGGTAATCAGAAGGCAGCCAAAGCAGCCTCTCAGTCCCGCAGACTATCCATTGCTCTGCAACAAACAGACCACGGACAGTAGCGGCTCGAGGCGGAAGAGGGTTCATGCCCAAGGAAACAAAAGAAATGCCCAACAACCCCCTATCCGTCTTCAAGAAGGATGCATCGCTAGAGAAGGATATTGCCTTTACAATCACATCAGTTTGAAGTACCTGCAGCGACATCCCTGTTGCCACGTCCCATAGCCTGATTGTCATGTCCTCAGATGCAGACGCTAGCAGCTTCCCGTCCGGAGAGAATGCGAGCGAGTGGATGGAGTATGAATGGCCGGCGAGCCTCCGTAGTAGAGCTCCTGTGGTCACATCCGTGAGAATAACCAGACCATTGTGTAATTCTGACGCCAATTGTTTGCCGTCGGGAGAAAAGGCTGCAGCAGAAATGTAACCTGTAGGGTTGTTGAGATTCTGTAACACCGCCCCCGTGGCCGCGTCCCATATCTTGATTGTGTAGTCATGGGAGGACGATGCAATCTGCTGGCAATTGGGCGAGAGAAAAACGGAGCGGTCGGGATGTTGATGAATATGAAAGGTTTTTAACATGTTGCCGGTGGCGGTATCCCACAAGCTGACCGTGTTGTCTAATGATGCTGATATCAGCTGCTTGCAATCTGTCGAGAAGGCGACATGACGGACAGAGCTTGAATGGCCCTTTAGTGTCCGCAGCGGTATTCCTGTGACTACATCCCATAGTATGATTGTACGGTCCCCTGATGCTGTAGCGACCGACCGTCTTGCCGTCTGGCGAGAAAACGACTGCGTCGACGTGATCATTGTGGCCTATACCGCTCCGTGGTGTCTCCGCCGTTGCGCTTGCCGTATCCCACATTCTAACCGTTCTATCGTATGCCGCTGATGCGAGCCGCTTGCCATCCGGCGAGAAAATGACGTCATTTAGTGCGCTTGAATGGCCCCTGAGTGTCTGCAGAGCCGCTCCTGTGGCTGGGTCCCAGAACCGAATGGTCCAGTCGTCCGACGCAGAAGCCAACGTCGTACCGTCTGGTGAAAAGTCAGTGGCGCAAACGTAACCTTTATGGCCGTAAAACAGAACAGCCCCTGTAGTTGCATCCCACAGCTTGACAGTCGAATCGAATGATGCTGATACCAACAGCTTGCCGTCCGGTGAAAATCCAACGTCAGAAACGGTGCTTCTATGGCTCTTGAGAGTGTCTAATGCCACGCCGCTCGTCACATCCCAGAGTTGAACTGTACTATCCCCTGATGCCGACACTAGCAGTTTGCTATCAGGCGAGAAGGCTATAGACGGAATATGATATGTATGGATTTGGAGTGCTTGAAGCGCTGCCCCTGTATCTGGATCCCATACCTTAATTGCCCTGTCATACGACGATGAGGCCAAGTATTTGCCATTTGGCGAAAAAGCAACAGCTTGAACAAAACTCGAATGGCCTGTAAACGTCCGGAGGGCCGCCCCGGTAGCTGCATCCCAGAGCCTGACTGTGCAGTCAACCGGTTTCATTCCCCTTTTTTTACCCGACCCTGATGCCAGCGGCCCTTCATTCGGGGAGAAGGCGACCGCGTTGACCTGATCCCTGTGGCCCAAGAGCGTTGCCTGCGCCGCTCCTGTAGGGGCGTCCCAGAGTCGAACCGTAAAATCGTCAGAGGCCGACGCCAAGCGCTTGCCGTCGGCAGAAAAGGCAACGGCATTGATAGCATCTGAATGCCCTTCAAGGGTTTGCAGTAAAGCACTCCAGTACACGTCTAGCTCTGGCAGTCTCGAAATCCATGACGGTACACACGCTTCAAATCTCCTCCTCACGGTACTTCCAGTAAGTGCGAATACAAGTGCACTGCAGTATGTTTGTAGTGGGGACTGCTCAATGCCTGGCCGGCTGTATGTAAGGAAGCGCCGTGCGTCGTAGATGAAGTGACCTAGGTTGGGGCATATACTGGCCTTGGGTACACATTAGATAGGTATTCTCGTGGTTCGGTGTCGAGCCATCTTATAGAAGCAATCGATTCTAACATTATCATTGCATGGATTCCATCGCTAACCCGACCCATCCAGGCCAGCGTCTCAATCCAGTGGAGTACGTGCGCCCTGAGAAATCGATGGACTTGGTCGTTATCGTGCAGCCGTTCGCCGCTTTTCTGGAGGTGCTCAACCCAGTAGAGACATGCGTATTGTAAGTCTTGGACAAGGTAAGCCTGCATTGAATTGCTTGCCTCAGCAGCCAGTTGGCCATGAGAGTCGCCACGGCAAATATCTTGTCTGAGGGATGTCGACATCAGCCGTATGCAGTTGTTGGCCAGCATCAGATGCACTCGCTTCTCGTCTACCCAAAAATCCAAATCGTTACACCTTTCGCTGTCAATTAAGAAGTCGCGGAATGAGGGGTGGTGAAGACGTAGCGGGGTGGCGTGATCCTTTGGCATATCTAGGATAGCATGAAGATCTTTCAGTATCCGGTCGACCCTCTGCTTCGGCGTGGCAAGCAGCCTGCTCAGTGAGTCAACTGAAAGGGGGGAGAACAAGGCTGCGATACTTCCGACGATATCTCGCAGCATGCTACAATACCTTTCCCTGTCTTGTTGACTGAACCCTGGCTGAATGGAGTTGCGTAAGACATCTAGATATGCCGCTGAGATGTTCTTCTGGTGTCGTCGCAGCAGAGTTGCTACCCTCGAGAAGAGAACGCAATCTTTCATCGGGAAACAGCCCGTTTTGAATGAATCGGCAAGCGGTTGCGACCCAGATAAATAAACCACATGCATTCCGGACCAAAGCTGTGATGAGCTCTGCCCCTGGCCATCCAGGATCTTGAGCATTCTCTTCACCGATCAATCTAAGGCTATGCTCTAAAAAGGTCCATATATCTTGGTCGATAATGGACGCCGATATAGTATGAAGCACAACATCGTAGCGTTGATCCTCAGCCAATCGCAAGAAGCTGGAACGGATTGGTGCCTCTGGTCTGCTGGTTACGAGAATGCGTAGTTGCACTCTCGTTAACGATTGAGCCTCAGATAAAAGTTGCAAAATAAGTCTTATATCGCTGTCACCGTTGCACTCGTCTAGCGCGTCGATTATCAGGACAAACGATGCCCCGCAGACATTGTCTTCCAACTTTGACAGCGGACCAAGGACCAGCAAATGCCACTGGTCGCCGAGAGACCAGTTTGAAACGCTACCATGATCCATCATGGCTCTAGAAATGTGTGGACGAAGAAAACGAATGTTTTCCGCCAGCTGTACCGCAATGCTTGTGACAAACTTCCCGGCACGGCCGACATCTCCACCACCCCGAGAGAAGAAGAAGCTAGCCCCGACACGCCTCTTGTCGAAGCATCTACGCGCAACAGTTCGGGCGATTGTAGACTTGCCTGTGCCGGCTAGGCCATTCAGCCACAGGATGCGGCGCGTATCTAGCCCCTCGGCCCAGGTGCAAATCTCTTGGAGAAGATCAATGCGGGTATCAGGGAGGCAATACGGGAAGTTCTGATTCGAGTAGGAATTAAATGGCGCATCAGAAGCGCATGGTAGATGATTGAATGCTAAGTCTTTAGTTGGCACTGAAGCTTTCGTAGCCTATTCGCGTGCTTACCCTTTGGCGGCTTGTCAATTTCCTCCCGCAGTCGGGCCAGGGCATTGTCTCTCCCTTCTCCATAGATTAGTGGCATATGAATATCGAAAATACCAAGCAATGAGTATGCCATGTCTTCCTTGCGAGTGGTCTGCCGGTTCTCGGCCCAGCACAATCGCTCATCGATACCGAAGCGAGATAGAGGCGTTCCCTCGAGGGCCTGGAGAGGAATGCCCGTTATATCGTGAATTTGCTGCTTCAAGGAGCTCTTGTCCCCGAGTCGTTCACCTTGTCGAGAGAAGAATTCAACTAATTCTGGCGCCAGCAGCTCTTGGAGAGTCCAGCCCCGAGTGAACCACTTACTCTTTCGAAACGCCGATTCACAATCCAAGGCAAGTGGACCAGACGTATTGTTCACGCCCCGCACAGGAGTAGAGACGTCCGACAGGTAAACGTAGCATCTTTCGGCGTCACGGCACAGCGAAACATAGAGTTGATGGCCTCTGCGAGCTCATTGTTGTTTGACTTGTCTATGCAGCAGGTGTCTACCCAGAAGTATTTCAATCCATCGCGTCTAGCTTGCTCTCCACAAAATCTGATTTTTTCATAGCCAGCTTTGGCACGGCCAGCGCCATCCAGCAAATCTTTGAAGGTGACTTCCTCAGCACCCCATGTATGGGAAAGGATCGCATAAGGGGGGACCTTATCGTCGCCAACCGAGTCCTTGGTGAGTATGAATTGACCAGCATTGTTGCATTCCAAGAGTCGCATAATTCAAACCAGGTTGAAAAGACCGCGTGGAAAGGACTATGTTACGGTAGATTTAATAGACCAAGCTAGGGCAGAGATTCGAAGATGCAAAAGGTTGCGCGGTGAATCCAACTTCAGCCTTGCGCCACCTTAATTCTGCAGCCATTTCCTCGCAATGGTGCCCCGCAGTCTTTAATTAGGCATCGACAATGGCAGAGAAATAAGGCAAGGGGGGTCTCTGCATGGGTCAACTTGTGCTAGACAAGAAAAAGTATGGAGACCCAGTGGATGAGGCACCTGCGCTGGGCATTCCTTTTTCAGCTCGAGCTCTAATCCCTGCAGCGCAGCGGCGGACTCCATGTAGCCCAGTGAGCCACGGCATTTGTGACTAGAGGTAATTGACAAAACGGGGTTTCGACTCTGGGAACTAAATCGGGAAGGCATTCTTGTGGTCTTCTTGACTCTGTCAAAGTCGATAGTCAAAAATTCGTGATCTTTGATCTTCGTCTCCATTTTTCGTTGCGCCAGGTCCGGGCTAATAGTTGCCACCAAGAACGAAACCGACGCCACGAGAGTGCACCTATGGTACATAACCCATTCGCCGACAACATGTCAGGCGAACACGATGATGGCGCCGTCGTCAGTCCTATGTCGACAGGAACGGGGCAGCCGTACCGTTCCATTCATAGCGACCCCGAAGCCAACGCTCCGGAGGTGGTAGATATTTCGTCATCGCCATATCATTATGCACAATCGCCGTCGGTGGTGTCCCGAACTGTTACGGGGAGCAGTCCCGGGACCGTCCATAGTATTGCGTACTCGCCAGAAGTACCTGGACAACACTACGACCAGGGAAAAGAGGTGTTTCACGGGTATACAGATTATCCCCAGGTCGTCGGGGACCTCAACACAAAGGCCGATGAAAGGAAGGGAGCGGGAGCTGCCGGGGCGGCAGCTGGAGGAGAAACTGCCGCAGCTGGACGTGCCAGTGGCAAAAAGATTATGGGAATGCGTCGTACGGTATTCTTCATTGTCCTGGCCGTCGTATGTATTGCCATCGCAGTAGCGGTGGGAGCTGGTGTTGGAGCGACCGTCTCCAGCAACAAGTCCAAGTCTCCGACCGAAGAAAGCAAGGCGACTCCAACCGGTGGCCACACAGGGGGCTCAGTGTAAGTTTGCTTTCTGTCCCCAATTACTTCAACACGGCTTTCCCAACATATATTGACACATTGATTTTAGTTCCAGCCCATCATCAGGTTCAACGAGTGGATCGTCCGCTGGTGGCTCATCCACAACTTTATCACCAGGCTCTTCTCCCTCAGCATCTCCCACCAAATCATCCGACTCTACAAAATCGTCTGGCTCCTCGACAACCTCATCCGCAACGCCCACGCCGACATTCTTGAACCAGACTACACTCACCAACGACCAGGGATGGGGCTTCCAGGGCTTCGCCAGCACAGACTTCGCAGGCGATTACACGTTGGTATTTCTCAACGATGCTGACTTTGTCGAGACAGAGAAGGGTCTCGACTTCAAGATTGCTATCAACAGCTACCAGTGGCTTCAGAAAGGCACCAACTGCTGCGTATCATTTTGCAACAATAGCACGCACGCGGGGTGGGTGGGCTACCAATGCCAGGCCAAGAAGCAGCCCAAGACGACGGAGACATTCACGAGGGTCTGGGTGTGGTGCAGCGATGATCACCAGCAGCCCAATGCGGAGAGGTGCGGCGCCGCATAGACGGTGCTGGACAAATCTACTACACACAATACTGACAGGGACTGGCGTTTTTCTATTGTTCCTTATACTCTGTTTTGTTAGCTTGAATACACCCTAATCATTCTGAATGTTTGACGTTGAGTTGCTTTGTCTCTTGCACAGCTTTTTTTCGTGGCTTTCGGCCCGTTCCTTCGCCTGGTGGGCAAACTGCTGTTCACCATAACGGCTGGTTCATGACCCCTTCGTGGCAGCAGCGGTGGGGCTCTGCCAAGCGCCGCTTGTTCAACTTGAGGTTCTGCTGTGCCGATCCTAGTCGGTCTAGTTTCAGCCACGGGCGAGCCACTTCTCCTACGGGTATTAAATGGCCTCAAGGACAGTCCCTGACAGTTCTTAACATTTCGGGGTGAAAATTGAGAACGCATCATTTTAGTCAGTGTTAGACGAGCAACATTACTACCAAACTCGTAACGCGCACACATAAACACAGATTCAAGGCCCTTATGATACGCACCTCAACAGAGATGCATGAGTAGCCAACAAAGTCTCCCGAGATCCTTGCCAGTTTCCAGAACGCAAATTGTGCAAAGTCATCGACCGCTTCTTGGACCGTCAGAACAAGGGGCAGAGGGCTCAATGTTGACGAGTCATACTATGCGACATTAAAAAAATTGAAGGCTACACTGGCAAACTCAGCCCAACCGCGGTCGCGAAGCGCCGATCTTCACTATGCAAATTAGAAAGTGTGGATGTGGGCTTTTTTTGGCCGGCACTTGCTGCTATTTTCTCTTGACGTCCTTTTTAGATGCATGAGCTGAATGGGTAGCCAAGTGTGTTGTCGCATGGGTCATTGCCCAAACTGGGCATTTTTGGTGACTGTCAGCCAATGAAGATGCACTTTGCAGGTAGAGAGTCAGCCACACCTCATTTCCTTTTCCACCTCGTCGACAAGCCCTGGTCAGAACGCTGTTGCAACCCATGCTGCCAACCATTCAGCTCGAGTAAGACGGTTGTAGTAGACGGGCGAATTCTCAGTCAACAGTGCCTGGAGAGACTCGGACCGTTCCCCGCGATGGCTTATTTAGAACCCAGATTCCGCACAGCTCGTTATCTATCTAGTGTCTAGCAACCCTTATTGCAGTATTTCTTCTGCCAGTCACTCGTTCTCAGACACACACTCGTTCCATAAACAACTCGTTCTATAAATAACCCAAGACAATCCACGAAAATGAAGGGCTCTACCTTGATCTTGCTCGGTGTCGTCGGAGGCACCGTTGCCTGCGACGCCCCGGAGGTGAACGGAAATACCGTTGGCATTATCAAGCAGCTCGAGGGCTTCCGTGCCAACCTCTGTACGCAATCACGGTCTTCACCATTCGAGTAGGGCAATTCAGCTAACAGCACCTAAATCTCAGATGATGATGGCTACGGCACCCAGCACGTTGGTTATGGCCACGCTTGCAAGCAGAAGGACTGCGCCGAGCTGCCTTACCCCATTCCGATTTCCGAGGCCGACGCCGAAAAGGTTCTTATAAAGGACTTAGGCGTAAGTAACATGGCTACAGGAGAAAATAGACTGTGTAGTGCTAACATTGTATAGGGTGCTGAGGGCTGCGTCGAAGCTAATGTCGACCACAGCGTCAAGCTCAACGCCAACCAGTACGGTGCGCTGGTGAGCTTCACCTTCAACGTCGGCTGCGGACAGTTCCGCACATCGACGCTCATCCAGCGCCTCAACGGCGGCGAGAACCCGTCC
>JANAKD010000580.1:0-16204 GCA_027627215.1 Lecanicillium saksenae | reverse complement strand
CAGCCGCTGGGAGCAGGTCGAGGAGCTGGAGGCCGTCGAGCGCGGTGAGCGCACGCGCGGGCGCGAGATTGTGCGTGTCACCGCCGACGACGCCGACGAGGACAACACGAGGGCCGCGGGGACGCAGAGCCGTGGCGGCGGCAACGCGCAAGCGAATCACCAGGCAGCGGCCGCGAGAAATGCGGTGCACCGTCTGACGCTGCAGGACGGAAAGGGAAAGACGCTGTATGCGGTGGAACTGAAACGAATGGACAGGATTGGCATTGGCAAGACGAACATTGGGGAGAAGATACTGCTGCGGGCGGGCACTGTTGTGGCCAGGGGTTCTGTGCTGCTGACACCAGACAAGACGATGTTTCTGGGAGGAAAGGTTGAGCCGTGGCATGAAACGTGGACGAATGGCAGGCTGGCGAGATTAAAGGCGGCGGCAGGAGCAGACAGGCCGCAGTGAGGTTGCGAGCATGGTTTCTGGGCACGGCGTTAAGGATATTTAATACCCAAGGGCATGTCGCTTTTACCACATCATAGGTTGCTGCTTGAAAAGCTCATTTGATCGTATATGGATAGTTTCTATGAAAATGTAACATTATTTTCTCTATGCCAACGCCTATGCTTATGCATTTCCCTCTAGATCCCTCCCGTCACCGTCTTTAGTGACGACCATCCTACCGTCTCCCACGGTGCGAGGAACGCCGCTCTCTGCGCATCCGCCACTGCACCAGTGCCGGCATATGTCTCTGCCAAATCCGCGGCGTCCAGCTGTCCACGCGGTGGAATACCTCTTTGCGCAACCTTGAGCGAAGTCTGCGCGGCGTACTTATCGCCGGCAGAAGCTGCGAGTGCCGACCAACCATGTGGCAGGTGCGGGTGCAGCATAATATCGGTCTGCATCTGCGCCATGGCTTCATGGGCCGTCTTACCCTCTGTGAGAGTAGCGATGGCGCGCAAGACCTCGCCGATCTGCGCCTGCTCCTTGCTTGTGATCTTCTCATTTGTGCGCAGCCCTTGCAGTTCTTCGGTAACAGCTTCCAGACTGCCCTCGTCCTCGTCAAGCAAGCCAATAACACCAAGCAATAGCACACTCTGCACATGGTTAGGGTGTGCCTCAATCACCTCAAACAACAACGAGCGAGCCTTCTCCTTGGAATCTTCAGTGTCTTGAGCCCATAGAACCTGCGATAGCAAACAAGTGGCATCAGGATTGTTGTCTGACTCTTGCAGCGCAGCCTGAAAACATATCTCAGCCTCGCCAAAGTCCTTTTCGTAGAATTGGGCAAGACCAACTGTCAAGTGGGCCGAGAGTCGCGCCTTCTTCCGTTGTTCGCTGGTCAGCTCGCTGTCTGCCTCGTCACTGCTCAGGCCGAGTGCCATTTCTCCGCACTCGATAGCTTTCTCATATAACTTGGATGCGAGGTACGCGCGCGCGAGATCGATTCTCGCGAGAGTAAATCGTGCTAGGCTCAGAGGAGATTCTGTCTGCTCATAGTCAGCTTCTATACTGGAGCAAATCTTCTCCAAAATCTCCACGGCGCGGTTGTGATCGTGCGTGCGTTCCAAGAACAAGCTGGCAAGGTGACCAAAAGCAAAGTCTTGCGGGCGCATGCTCTGCACTTGGTTGAGCGCAAAGATGGGTTGCAACAACGAAGCAATGGTAAGGTTCGTAGGGCCGACAAGAATATAGTCGAACATAGAAGAAGAGTACTGCTGGCGAACCGACATTGATGAGGCCTCGGAAATGTCCATTGCGTGGGTGAAGAGTCCACGAGCTTCTTTGGCATCGCCGTACAAGAGAGCAACAAAGGCTTGGCCAAGCCAAGCATGTGCGTAGTCAGGGTCAGTAGACTGTGCTCGAGTGAAAGCTTCATTAGCCACCTTGAAATCGCCTGACATTAGTGCAAGTGCACCGAGATTAGTCCATCCAACGGGGCTGCGCTCGTCAATGTGGATACTGCGCACAAACGAGTGCTGCGAGACGGAACCGTTCACCTCACTCGTCACAACACCCAGCGCGTTCCAGAAATCAGCGTTACCCGCTTCGAGCTCAATCGATCGCTTGAAACATTTGATCGCGGCCTTGCGATAGTTGCTAGATTTCTTGCGCATATGGGCTGGCAAACACGAGTGTGCTCGGAACTCAGCCCAACCAAGGTTGTACATCGCTACAGCTTGGGCGTGGATATCCTTGGATACGGCATGAACAGCGACCTTGTGGCATAGAATGGTAGCCTTGATACACCTTGTAAGCTCCACTCCGGGTTGCTCATCGGCAGGGTATATGCCTTCTGCGGCGACAATGTCAGTGCTGACTTTATCAACATCGGCGCTGATCTCAAAGGACTCATTGGGAGCCTTGCTCAAAATGCCCCGAATATCTTCCAAAGGTAAATCCGAGGTACGACTTTGCACTGCAGAGAATACCGAACAAGCGTCGCCAACAGTCTTCCAATAGTTGAAGGTTGCTAGCACATTTGCTTGTGCCGCAGTAGCGAATTTGATGGTTTCTGTAGCAAACTCGACAGCCCTGCCAAACTGTCCTTTTTCGACGCTGATAAGGGCATTATCGACCATGGTTTGCATTAGTGCAATGATGACACCTTCCTCGCCTGGATGAGTCTTGATGACAGACTGATATAACTCAACAGCTTCGTCATACTCTCCTAGTTCGCGCTTGATGTTACCAAGCATGAATTTTGTGAACCAGGCATCAGCTGACATGTCTTTACCAGAGTCTGCTTCCAGCTTCTGAGCATTCATGATGGCCTTGGTGGCTGCGACGTATCGGCCCGAGTTATGGTAGCTCTCACCAAGACCGACCCAGCAGTGGTAGTCCTCTGGCGCCAGTCGAAGTGCAGACTGGAACGATACGATGGCCTTGTGATACTCGTGCTTGTTCAGCTCGGCGACTCCCAAGGCGGCAAATGGCCAGCTGATGCCTTTTCGCTTGGAGCCAGGTGGAGGCTTGACTTTGCCAGAGTTGACGACACGCTGGGCCACTAGCTCAACCCGGTCCCAATCGCCATCATCTGCAAACGAGCGCGAGAGACGCTCCGCGGAGATGACCTCAGAAGATGACAGCTCAAGGGCCTTTTGGAAACAGCGTCGTGCACGCTTTTTATCCTTGGCATAATCGTTATAGAAGATACCTAGCATGGTGTAGCATGGAGCGTGGTCCAGGTTGTTGTTCAAAGCCGCTAGCCAATACGCGTAGGCAGATTCTCCTTTGCGCTGCTTTCTTGCTTGACGAGATGTGTCAATATTCCATAGACAATAGCCGAGGCGGTACTGCGCATCCGCAAGAAGCTCTTTGTTTGGTTCTTTCACATCCAGAGCTGTGAGACACTCGCGCAGCTCGTGGGCGGCAGCCTGGTAGTCGCCTTTGAGCGCTTTAACCCAGGCGGCTTCGGATTTAACTCTGATATTCTTCTTGTCCTTTTGCAAAGCTCGCTCGAGGAAGTCAACTGCTTGATCATACTCCTCTTCTTCCTCATAGATCAAGCCAACACCAATCATAGCGCGGGTGGTCGTGGGGTCGTGGCTTAGGACTTTCTCGAATAATCCCTTGGCTTCGGCGTGATGGCGTGGCGATTGATAATAAACAAGCGAGGTGCCCAGACACAGAGAATATACATCGGTCGTATTTGTGAAGTTGAATGTGCTTAGCGCTTGCTCTTTTGAAATGTACTGCAGCGCCTTTCGCATGTACTCTACGGTGCTCTCATATTCACCGTAGTGGAGAAAGAATTCGCCTACCAAACGATAAGCAAAAGATGACTCAGTGCCAGCAATGCCTTCAGTAATCATAATGATGCGATCCTCATCGCTGAGAGGAACGACGGAAGTCGGGACACCGCCATCGTCATCGTCGTCACTGTCGTCCGTCAATTCATCGGCAGAAGGCTTCTGTGAGCCACCTGCGGAAGCTGGAAATGGCGAAATCGGTGACGTCAGGAAAGCAGTGATGACTTTATAGAGATCACTCTCTGGGAAATGGGCACAGTAGCCGTGTATCAGTTCGGGGCTCCAATTCTTGATTTCTTTGTGATCTTGCCAGTTGATAGCAATGTCCCAGGCGAGTCTGAAGGGGTGCTTGATAACCACCATGTCGTTGGCGAGGCCAATAACCTTGGCAAGCTCAGCAGTCTTGTGTTCGCCGGCTGGTAGAGCCAGAAGGCGGTCGTGGCAGTACTGTATGAGCTTCTCTTCGTAGGTGCGTCTCAATTCGTCATCTGTGGTCCAGTTGATGAGCTGTCGGTAGACGCTCTCAAGCTTGCTTTGAGCGTAGACCTCGCGCTTCACTTCGAGCGTGACTTCGTTCAGTCTTGCGCCGAGTCGTGTTCTCCGCTCCCCAATCAGTGTATTTATACGCTTCTTTTCAAAATCTTCCAGTATAACGGCAATTGTTTCGTACGTCTTTGCTGGTGCAGGGAAGCGGCCTTCAAGAATAGAGTAAAGAGGGCTCTCTGGAAGTCTGATCCACAGCGCGTCGGCATACTGTACGCGATCGCCTCTCACCCTGGCAAAATCGACAAATTTGTCTGCAACATCCTGAGCCTTGTACGCATCGTCGGCTTTGTGAAAGATGTGGGAGAGATTGACAACTGCGTGCTGATATTCTCCTAATTTTTGAGGTCCTTGCTTTTCGTAGAGCTTAATCAGACCTTGCCAAGCCTGGCCGTCTTCGGGCCTCAGGACCGTTGCCGTCTTGTAGACTTTTTCCGCGTCTTCTGTTTTACCTTTCTTGTCAAAAGCAAACGCCAAGAAAATGTTTCTGTTCATATTGTCAGCTCTTTTGGCCCATCACATTCGATACGAAGGTTCCACATACGCCTGATAGTTTTGAGGGTCTTTTTTCAACAGGTCTTGAGATTTCGTAATAGCGTCATCAAAATTTTGGGATCTGACAGCATCATTAATGCCTTTCAAGGCTGCTTTAGAGCCTGACATGGTATCGCGTGGAGCGTTTTTGAGCGTAGCCAAGCTTGCTGTTTGCGATAAGCTGGATGGCGGGGTTGGGCGAAAGGTGCAGGTTAAGCAGACGCAAGGCTCATTTCGGTTGCCGAGCACTCGGGTAGAGCTAACTCAGAGGTATCCAGACTAGTAGCCAGAGTCTTGAATTGGCCGAATATAATTCCAAACGCGGTGGGCACAGATCGATGAGGTAATGTGAAGTTTTGGCTGTTGTCGTGGAAGTTTGGAGCTGTGGTGGGGTTACCCGGAGATTCCCCGCTACGAGAGCACATTGTGGATGCCAGGCACCAAAGGACGGTTTCTTCGACGGAGACTGCGTGTCCAACTTCATTTGCCACAATAGGTGTACAGGAATTTGGAGGTTTATCTTGATTTACATATTTCTTGGCGACAAAGTCAGCGGCAAGGCAATCGAGCTTGTGGATTTGCATTTTGGTCAAGCTGTTTTAGTAGTGTTTCCTCAGGCACGGCGTACCTACCTAGGCTGGTTCTGAAAGAGTTCTATGAGCAGCGCCAGGCGTTTATCAAGACGAGTTGCGATTGGGTCGCTCGCAGAAACCTGGCTTGCACTTCGCATAGAAATTACTTGTTGCGCTCTAGTCCTTCCACCCTGCTTAGCTTCAATCCCAGCACTTGGTCGTCCAGCGGAGGTGCTAGCGCCTCGCTTTCAATTACGAATACGGCGCTGCAGAGTCCGATCGGTTAGCGATTAGCTGCACTGTGGCCAAGCCTCTGTCTGGTCATTTCAGCGCTACGTCGGGCACCCCGCCACTCCGAGTGGAGCGTTTCGCGGTGTGCTTCAGGCGGTCACGTCACGCTGGAGCGCCAAATGGACGCTTGGACAGGGTGCATGTCATTCCTCCATCTACCCATTTGCATCTTCTTTTCCATTTTGACTTTGCCATTCAAAACTGGTTGCTTCTCCTGTTTGCCTGCATCTACGAACGGCAGCACAGGCAACGGCAGCACAGGATCCGAAGAGCACATCCGTGAAGCGATCGCAGCACTGGCTCCGCCCTCACTGCACCTTTCATCACAGCCAGAACCCTCCAACGGCGGCCAAATTCGCAACATCCCCGACCATGGCCACGTTTCGGCTAACGATTGAAGATGGCCAGTTCCGGGACAAACAAGGCCGTCAGGTAATTCTCCGTGGAATTAACGTGGCTGGTGACTGTAAATTGCCCAGCGAACCCGAGCAGTCGTCCCACGTTCGCGATCGCTTCTTCGACGGTGACAATGTAACCTTCCACGATCGACCGTTCCCCAAGCACGAAGCGGCAACACATTTTGCTCGGCTAAAGCGATACGGATTCAATACCATTCGGTATTTGTTCACATGGGAGGCCCTCGAAGCCGCAGGTCCTGGGAAATACGACGAACAGTTCATCCAGCAAACGATCGACGTGCTTCGCATTGCCAAATCGTTTGGCTTTTATATATTCATGGATCCGCATCAAGACGTCTGGTCGAGATTCACCGGGGGCTCAGGAGCGCCAATGTGGACAATCTATGCCTGCGGTCTCAACCCAGAAAGCTTTGCGGCGACCGAAGCCGCTATCGTACACAACACATACCCAGACCCTAGCCAGTTTCCCAAGATGATCTGGTCAACCAACTATTACAGACTGGCAGCGGGAACCATCTTCACAATGTTTTTCGGTGGCAAAGCATTCGCACCCAAGTGTATCATAGACGGAGTCAACATTCAAGACTACCTGCAGAATCACTTTGTCAACGCCTGCGCACACTTGGCCAAGCGCATCCATGAGGCAGGTGACTTGGAAGACGAGGTCGTCATGGGTTGGGAGAGTCTGAATGAGCCTAACAAATGCATGATTGGCTATCAAGACCTCACCATCATCCCCAAAGAACAGCATCTGAAGAAGGGGACCTCGCCGACGATGTGGCAGACGTTCCTTCTCGGTATGGGCCGTGCTTGCGAAGTAGAGACTTGGGGTATGGGTGGCATGGGGCCATACAAAACTGGTACGGAACTCGTCGACCCACGAGGTGAAATCGCCTGGCTGCCTGTTGGATACGACGACTCAAAATACGGCTGGAAGCGAGACCCTGGCTGGAAACTTGGAGAATGTATCTGGGCCCAGCATGGCGTCTGGGACCCTACAACCGACACGATCCTGCGAAAGGATTATTTCGCCAAGAACCCAGAAACTAGTAAAACGATAACCTACCCCGAATTCACAAACACGTATTTCATGGACTTCTGGCGCAAATACAAGGACGCTTGCCGAGCTGTTCATAAGGACTGCATCATGTTGATGCAATTCCCAACTTTGGAGCTTCCACCAGAAATTAAGGGCACACCCGATGATGACAAGCTACTGGTGTTCACTCCGCACTACTACGACGGCATCACACTGATGACCAAGCATTGGAACAGCACGTGGAATGTTGACGTGGTTGGTGTTCTGCGCGGCAAATACCTGCACCCAGCATTCGCGATCAAGATTGGTGAGACAGCCATCCGCAACTGTCTAAAAGATCAGCTCGCCACACTTCGGCAGGAGGGAATTGACCGCACTGGAAACCACCCTTGTTTACTGACCGAGTTTGGAATCCCTTACGATATGGATGACAAGAAAGCCTATAAGACGGGCGACTATAGCAGCCAATCCGCGGCGCTCGATGCCAACTACTTTGCAGCGGAAGGCTCAGGCATGGAGGGTCACTGTTTATGGGTATACTGCCCCAAGAACGTGCATCAATGGGGCGAGAATTGGAATGGTGAAGATCTATCCATCTTTTCGCTTGACGATCTTGTGCCCCCAGCATCTGCACTACGCAAAGACTCCGTGATAAACGATTCGAACGTCAGTCTGCCTGAGGAGAACAGTGTTACCCCGGCAAATCTCCGCCGAGCAATGACGACACCATCTATCAGCTCAACGCCATCGTTGAAGGACTCCGAACTTACCAACACTCCCGGATACCGCGCTGCAGAGGCTTTTATCCGACCAACTGCGACCGTGGTGGCAGGTGATGTTATTTCTGCCGGTTTCGACTTGCGAAAGTGCGCATATAACTTGAAGCTTAATGCATCCAAGGCGACCGACGAGAAATTCCCAACCATCGTGTACCTGCCCGAGTTCCACTTCCCCCGCGATGAATGCGAGATTGCAGTCACCTCGGGCAAGTGGGAAATTAGCATCGACGAAGACGAGGGTGTCCCTCTGCAGCGACTGAAGTGGTGGCACCCGGAGGGCGAGCAGAGCATCACGGTGACTGGCCAGCTGCGGCAGCATAACGTTCTCGCGGGTACAGCAGAGGAGGATTCTTACCTTCAGCAGTGCCAACAAGGCTATCTTAACAGCTGCAGCGTGATGTAAACATGCACGGCTTGTGAATTCCGAGAGCACGCAGCGGCAGAGAATTGTATGAAATGTCCCACCGAAGACAGCCTTTCCTTAGCATTCTATGATAGCATCAGCATTTTATGTTGCAATACTACGTTAGCGATTGATGATTGAATTGCAACGTGTGGTTGTGATCACAGTGACAGCCCGTCTAGGCATACCTACGCGGGAAGGAGTCCTGCCGCAATTAGCCGTATGATGTGACAGGCGTGTCTCGGCGAAGCAGGACATGCTGAGCTCAGATGGAAACGGACCTCCTTTGCTTGAAAGATGTGATGCATAGGAAATCTTTCCAAGCAAATAAATATATCTACATAGAAAAATCACCTCTTTTTCTATTCATTTCATCTGTTTCATACCCACAGCCCCAGCTCGTCGGCCAGCTACTTCAGCCAGCTAGCCAGCTAGAGAGATAGCCACGAAGGAAGTCTTACACACAGCCCTCTCGCAGGCCATCAGCAACTTCTAACTACGTGTGTGAATGTGCGTGTGCATGTAAAAGAGGAAGGTTCAATATCAAGAGAGGGAGGGAAGGAAGGTTTAAGAAAAAGAAAGATCGGAGAAAGCAGGAAACCGCGTGGTCTTCTCTAGCTAAGAAGCACAGGGCTGATGATGAACTAGGCTAATAAGTGATAGCTGACTAAATTATTATTATCTATTGAGAAGCTTGACATCCCACATGACTTCTTGTTATCTATTAAGTGGTGTTCTTATATCAGGCCTCCCTCACCACGTAACCGGGCCTATTGCCGCCGGCCGCCCCCTCCCGTGAGGTACAGCTGTGACGTGTCAGTAACCAGGGCAAGGCTTCCCGCGTGGGGTTTAATGTTCACTGCAAATTTCTATTCACTTTTTCGCCGACATATGCGGATAAGAAGCCTACCAGTAGCGATCATTTGAAACAGCAAGTTACGTGGTCGCTGACGGAAAAAAAGTCGAGTTAACAGCGAGGTGAATTGCGGGCGAGGGCCAAAGCTGACTCTCTCTTGCATATCAACCTTGTTTATCGCAGCCAGTGCAGAAATTTCATGTGGGTTCAAGTTACACAGGCTTGCGGGGCAGCTTCTGCATGTTCTCATTTATTCGCTGAGCCATTTCTAAACAGGTTGGACCTTTGCCCAAGCATGCTCTAACCAGCCCGTTTGCCATTTTTCCATTAATGAAGCTGGGTTGATTATGCCAAAGCCTCGCTTTCCGTCACAATATGGCAGCACCAGAGGATAAGAAAAGACTGCTAGCCTGGTATCAAGCCCTGAAGCCGCTTCATGTTGACATTATTGGCGACTTTGCGGGCAAGGAGCTGTTTGCCATCCATGGTGAAGCGCTTCTGTTTCATTGCATTTCAGAGGCAGATATCGGCTACAAAAGTATGCAGGCGTTTATTTACCTTTCTTTAGGCTTCCCTACAGCCAGAAAAGGCGGTTTTTCGCGATAGCGCTAACATGCAACAGATGGATTCCAGATCCTCCACGCAATTCACGCCGTTGAGACGTTTCTCAGCAAACTTCGGGAGCGCGGCTGCCGATTCCACATTCTTTGGTTTGAAAGTCTTGAAGAGCTTTGTATCCCTACGGGCTCTTCAGACGCCGCATCAGGCTGCCATCGTTTGACCCGGGCCATCCTAGTTAAGCATTTGCAGCACTCGGCTGCCAAAGGCATCACCTTCGAGTTCCCGAGTCTCGGCAGTGAAGCTTTCCTAGGCTATACCCAGAAACACTCTTTGAGATTTTTCTTGTGCCTCGATGGGTTCCTTGTTGACGAGGATGAGTCGCTGTTCGCTAGGCAGCATCTCGCTTTCATCCATCGCCTCGGATCTCGGGGCTACAGTGTGGCCCTCTTGAACAATTTTGAGTTCAAAAGCTCAAAGGTAGTTACTTTTTTTCTCTTTGAAATTTGTTAATCTATGAGATCGATTCGCACCACGCACAGCATGCTAACCAGGCTTTTGTACCAGGCTTTTGCGTCGATGCTTCCCCCCTTCGCCAGTGACGAGAAGTTCGAATTTTTTGAGTCTTTGCCTCTCCCCAAAAGAAACATTATTGGGATTGAGGAGCTGGAGAGAAATTATGGCATCAATTCAGAACGGTGGACTCCTTGGAATGAGCATGTACCGCTGTCGCCAAGGGACATCGTCTCCCTCACCTGTGTTTGCAACGTACTGATGAACAAGTCAGACGATTCTATGGCATTATGCGTCGCTTCCTACATTTTTCACCTATTGGAACTGCGGAACAGCAATGTTTCTCAACGACCTTGCTCAGTTGTATCCATCGGTCATGACGAGGAGAAAATTCTCGACGACTTCTTCATTGCCTTTGCGGATATTGGCGTCTCAGTTGTAAACGGGCTCCAAATTCAAGACAGCTGGGATGTATTCGACCTATTAGACTCACGAATTTTACGTCAGATGTTTTCAAAACTAGCAGTACTCTCGGTAACTTCTACCGTCATTATTGAGGCCAAGAAAATTGCAGCACGGGTCCACCAACTGACAGGCGTCAACGTCGCACGATTCTTTCCACAGATGCCCGACCGTGGATCAACTCAAACTGCAAAGGTCTCGACTCCATTCAGCAACACTCTCACATCTGTGATGCCATTCAATCAGCTCGCCGTGGATGACTATTTGAAATCGGTGCACGTTGTCGCCGAGGACCTATCAGCGCCAGTTGGCATATCGAAAGTGTTCCGCGAGCTTTCACATTGGCACAATGCCAAGATTACCGTTGATCCAAAGGCCCTGCCGCGAGCCCCGGGATTCTTTGCTCGCAAAAGAAACCAGATGTTGATGGCCGATACTATTGCGTATTCGGCTAGTCTTACCAATTCAGCAGGGAAAATTATCAGCCCGGAAACAGTTGTGACCAGTGTCAAGGACTCGCCAGCCGTTGTCAAGAAAAAAGACAAGTCACGAGGTGAGGATAACACATCTTCCAAATCAACACATCACAGTCAGCGGTCGAATCAAAAGAAAGGTTCGGCCAAGAGCGGGAAAGAGAGAGCCTATGAGGAGGCGCAGAAGATACAGCAAGCGAAGCTTGACAGCAAGTCCCGGGATACCATAGCATTCTGGGATGAGCGCTGCGCTGAATTTCAGGCAGAAGCGAATTGGGACAGTCGTCTTGCCAATGCGACTGCATATTTCGCAAGCTTGTCACGCGATGGCCGCAGTCTCATCGGAGCTGAAGTACTTCTCTACGTTTGTCATATCCTAGCCTCAAAGCTCCGTGATGACTCTGAACAAAATGAAGATGCGTACAAAAATGTTTTGTTCGCAAAACTTTGGTCAGTGTTGCTTGAGGCTCAGAAACTACCACAGTCTGAAATGAGCTTTTGCTTGCTTGAAAAGTTCGCGAACGCAATTGGTCTTTCCGCTGAAGCTACCTTGAGCAAGAGTCAGGTGCTGGTCGACCGCAAGTTGCCATTTCCAAGTACCCATATCGCCAGTTTACGGCTTCCATCCAAGTCTCTAGAGTTCCAGTTGGAGCATTGTGGCCCGTTCTTGGAAAGAAGCGTCGAAACTGTGCCTGATCCCCGGGTGCCGAACTTCATCCCGGATGCGTGGCAGCGGAGAGTCTTGGATGCCATCGATGCAGATAAAAGTCTCTTTGTTGTTGCACCTACTTCGGCTGGCAAAACCTTCATCTCGTTCTACGCCATGAAACAAGTGTTGAAGTCGAGTGACGATGGTGTGCTGGTGTATGTGGCTCCCACCAAGGCACTTGTCAACCAAATCGCGGCCGAAATCCAGGCACGATTCTCCAAATCGTATCGTCATGACGGACGATCCGTATGGGCTATCCATACGCGCGATTATAGAATCAATAACCCCACTGGCTGTCAGGTTCTCGTCACCGTGCCGCACATACTGCAGATCATGCTCCTTGCACCGTCAAACGCGGAGACTCGAAATTCCTGGTCTTCGCGGGTGAAGAGAATTATCCTCGACGAGATTCATTGCATTGGCCAGGCTGAAGACGGAGTCATCTGGGAACAGCTCCTGCTCCTTGCTCCGTGTCCGTTCATCGCGCTGTCCGCCACCGTTGGTAATCCACTGGAATTCATGCAGTGGCTGGAGGCATCTGAAAAGGTCAAAGGGCAGGAGATGGAGATGATTACGCACTCTGCACGATATTCAGATTTGCGCAAACTAATATACCGTGCCCCGAAGGAGTCTTTTGTATTTCAAGGATTCCTGCCCATTGAAAGCGTCCGCCCAGCGGGTTTGGATGAGGGGCCAGCTGGAGGAGAAGGATCATTCCAGTTTATCCATCCTATTGCCAGTATTACAAATCGGTAAGTTCATTCCCTGGATAGTTGTCTCTGACTAATTTTGCCCTACTAACGAGGTTCTCCAGCAACCGTGGCACCATTGACGACATTGCACTCGAACCGAGAGACTGCATGACGCTTTGGAAATGCATGCTGAAGCATCACAATAGGGATTATCCTATTGACACTATGCTGTCTCCAGAAATGTTTTTACCCAAAATCGTCAAACGATCCAATGTTTTGGAATGGGGGCAGTCTTTGAAGCAGGCGCTACAGCCATGGATTAGAGACTTAAAGTCGCCATTTTCCGCCGTTCAAAAGGAGCTAGGATCTTCTCTACAATCTAGATACAGAAAAATCGCTCCTGAAAGCGATTTGAAGAGTCAGTTCGACTTTCAAATTACCTTCGCGGTCAGGGAAGAGAAACATCAGCTTGCGACCCAGGCGCTACCTCTGCTTTCTGACTTGCACGCCAGGGGCGCTCTCCCAGGTATATTGTTCAACTATGATCGGGATTTCTGTGAAAAGACGGTGAAGTACGTTCTACGACAGCTCGAGCAAGCAGAAGATGCTTGGAAGGAATCAAGCAAGGAATGGACAAAGAAGCTCAGTGAATACAATGCGTGGAAGAAGTCACGGTCTGAAGGCAAGCCTCCAAACCAAAACACCAAGGAGCGACCTTCCTTAAAAGGAGAACACGACTCCGAAAACATGTCCAAAATTGACATGCTCCGAGATAGTGCTGTCGAAGTCAGCAAATGGGACAGCTTTGATCCTGACGCACCTCTCGACCGATTCTCATTCGCAGATGGGAAAAAGATCGCAGAATCAGAGCTTGACAAACTGATCGAGAGAATCAAGCACGCAAACGTCAACCCAGAGATCGTCAAAGCCCTGAAAAGAGGTATCGCCGTGCATCATGCGGGTATGAATCGACAATATCGACAAATGTAAGTCCAAGCCTCCCATCATGTCCCCATAGCGCTTGTGAAGTCATTGCTAATGAATGCACCTAGTGTTGAAATGCTTTTTCGAAAGGGTTATTTACGAGTTGTTGTTGCAACGGGCACGCTCGCACTCGGCATCAACATGCCCTGCAAAACGGTGGTATTCTTCGGCGACTCCGTCTTTCTCACAGCCTTGAACTACCATCAAGGCTCCGGGCGTGCTGGTCGTCGTGGTTTTGATTTGTTAGGAAATGTCGTTTTCGCCGGGATTCCAGTCAACCGCGCGCTTCAGATCATGTCATCCAGCTTGCCAGATCTCAGCGGCCACTTCCCGCTGTCCACGACTCTGGTCCTGCGGCTCTTGGGACTGCTTCACCATACGAAAAATTCCGAGTACTCTACAAAGGCAATGCAGTCTCTCCTTTCGCTATCACGTCTATATCTCGGTGGGCCATCACATCAGATGGCCATCCAGCACCATCTGCGATTCTCTATCGAATATTTACGGAGGCAGCACCTTTTGTCCGGAGATGGCACCCCTCTGAATTTTGCTGGATTAGTTGGTCATTTGTATTTTACTGAAAATGCTGTTTTCGCATTTCACTCTCTGCTCAAGGACGGCTTCTTTCACCGTGTCTGTAAATCCGTCGACCAGAACCCTGAGGCTGTCTTGCTGGAGCTGGTACTGGTGCTCTCGCACCTGTTCTGCCGAGTTCCGCTTGGCAAGTACAGCTTCTTTATCAACGGCCATAAATCACCATCGGTGATTCGGCTGCCACCTCTTTCAGGGGAGGCATCAGCTATTCTCCAGGCTCACAATCAGGAGACATTGGATATCTTTCGCTTATATGTGAGCACCTACATCGAGCAGCATCTAGGCCAGACCCCGGATACGAAACTTCCATTCACGGGTTATGAGGTCACGTCACCGAAGAACTGCGACCATGGAAATCAATTGATACTTGATCATTTTCCGCCAACCAGACTTCGCTCACCTTTCGCTGCATTATCCGGGTTTACAGACGACTTCAAATCGATTCACGAGCTGTGCACAACTGTTCGCAGTGACGTTTTCATTGAGGAATCTGCCGTACCGTACATTCCCATCTACCCTATCGACACGTTTGCCAGACCGTGGAACGCCTACATCTACGACTTTTTCAAGCATGGCGACCTAACTGCCTTGGTGCGCGACAACATGATCAAGCGCGGTGATGTATGGTTCCGGCTGAAGGATTTTTCTCTCATTCTGTCTGCGATTATCACAAGCTTAGAAAATTTTCTTCGGCTAGATGGCAACGAAGGTGACACAGCCATGATGAATCTTCAAGATGTCGGCGATGCCATGGAAGATGCTGACACCGAGTCATTCGATGGGCAGCCGCATGCGTTAAATGCCGCCAAGAAGGCTCCCACGGCACAAGCGACGGCGCCAAGTGCCTCTGGTGCAGCACACAAGAAGAAGGTTGAGCTGGATTCGTGGGAAGACGATGTCAGCGACGACGACGATGATGGAACTTCAATGAGTTCCGTACTCCCGTCTTCAGATGACGAGTCCTGGAATGATGATGGTGATGGAAATTTGAAGCAGGTGCTCAGGGCATTTTGCTTGCTGCGAGAGGAATTTGAGACCAAGTTTAAGAAGGTGTGGGCATAAAGGCGACAGAGAAGGTTGCCGCGATGTACCGTTGTTAGTTCTTTGTAATCTCTTTGTTGTTTTGGCATGTTTTGCACCAGGCGGACGGACACAGGTATGTGGTGGCAGCGAATTTGCTATTGGAAAGGAGAACCGAGCTTTGGGCGAATCGTGGCACCACTGGAAACTTTTCTTGATACATGATTCTAGGTAGCATAGGGCTTGTGTATAATTGCTGTTTACTAGTTACTCGGTATCTTATTTACTTTCTAGTGGAGTCCCCAATCTCGCTCTAGTCGTTGCCATAACTTGACGCTATGCAGAAGAACTTTGTTGTCCTTGATACATGGGATAACCGCATAGGGGATGCTACCGAAATGAATGATTCTACTTGACTTGTTTTATAAACAATCTATCGAACTTGAAATCCGCGCCTGAAATACAATATTTTCTTTTTGGCGACGGCCTTTCTCGCTACCTGCAGCTCAACTGTGGCGTAAGCTTCCCCAGGTAGGGTACTGTTTCACATGGCGCATCCATGAGCTGAGGATGCATTGCCTGACCAGTTAAACAATCAGCCAGCCCATGTTCTCCTGCAAGCCCAATGCATCAAGGTCTTTTGCCCTGCCTGCCCTGCCTCGCATCGCACCGCCCTGACTAAGCCGCCCGTATCACATCGTCGCATCGCCTTTTGAGTATGCTTTCGGCAGTCCTCCAGCTCAAGTGGAGCCCCTTCAACTCTGCGCCAGCGTCACCCCCGGGCTTAGCCTGAGTCCGGCACGCCAGCTCGGCCAGCCAGGATCCCTGAACGGTGGGCAGCTCTCCACCAGCGTAGCGGCCAAAGCACCTCCACGGCGGGCCTTTTTCTCGTTTCGTCCCTCTTCCTTTTCCTTGTCTCGTCTTTCTTNGTTGTTTTATTTATTTTGTTTCCGTCTTCTCCGAATCTCCAAAGGGGCCCTTGCCTGGCCGCCGCGAATGACGACAGCGATCGTCCTGGAGCTGCC